>CM019149.1:115653162-115913452 GCA_009733165.1 Naja naja | reverse complement strand
CTGGTTCAGAAGTTTTAACGTTTCACCCAGTGAGAGGGAAATGTGTTCGCTGACATTTCCTGTTGGGACTTCCTGTGAAAGGAGCATCCCTGTTAGATTGTTAGAATCTGGTCTCCTCCCAACCCATCTCCATTCCAATGTCAGCACCCAAGTCAGGTAGTGATGTGCAATCTTCCACTTCTAAGGATGAATCTTGGCATTGTGACAGGGTTCGGATGGTTCCTGTCTAATGGCTCGCTACACATGGGGTTGATTCCTGTTTGCTGATTTTCCTCCTGTTCCCCCCTTCCCCTAGAAGAGACATCAGGTGAGGGACCCAGAGGGAGACAGGGGCGATGTTCCTGAGGGAACCTGGATCTAAGTTGGTCAATGTGCCTGCTCCAGAGGAGGCCATCCTCTTCTGTTGTACCTGTAAGACCGAGGGCCAGTGATGAGTTATTTCAGCAGGAATCCACAAAGGTTCACCTATAGGTTCTAGCACAGACAGAATCTCCACACCAAAAGAACGAACTTTGGTGGAATCCAGCGGTATGCTATGCGGCAGTGACGAAGGTCAAGGAAAAGACCTAAGTTTCTGAACACTAAGAAGCTTTGCAAGCTTCTCAGTGATGTCCCCAGGACCCAGCTGCTGAAGCTTCTCTTTGGTAAAGCGTGCCATCGTTCAGCCCGGCCGTTGGCCGAAGGGTGCCAGGGGCAGTGAGGGCATGTCTGATGCCCTGTTGAGCTAGAAAGGATTCAAAATGTTAGATGTGAGTTGAGGGCCATTGTCAGAGACAGGACATCTGGTAACCCATGGGTTACAAACAATTTTCTGAGCTGCTTGATAACAGCCTCAGTAGTAGTGGATGTCATTGGAATTACTCTAGCCATTTGGAGTATGCATCTACTATCACTAGAAAAGTGTGCCCTCTTGTAGGGCCTGCAAAATCAATGTGGATTCTAGACCATGGGCCCCTAGGACATTCCCATTCCTGTGTGGGGGCGTGAGGTGGGGCAGGTCTGACTACCTGGCAATTGGGACAAGAGGCTACCCAGTTTTCAACCATTTTGTCAATACCTGGCCACCATACATAACTCCTGGCCAAACCTTTCATCCTTACAATCCCAGGATGACCCTCATGTAACATTTCCAAAACCTCCCTTTGCAGTTTTGCAGGAATAACCACCCTGTTACCCCACAAAATACATCCTCTTAATACAGATAATTCAGTTTGCCTGGACTTAAAAGGTTGGGCAAGGTGAGGTAGATCTTGAAGAGGCCAACCTTTCTTAATCCAGCCCATAACAGGTGCCAACACAGCATCTTTGGCAGTTTCTTTGGCAATCTCAGCAGCATGGACTGGAAGCTTAGCAACGGTCTCCAGGAAAAAGGTGTGAGTTTCAAGTTCAAAGTCCTCCTTGTGGCAAGGTAGTGGGCAACGACTCAGTGCATCAGCATGTCCAATGTCCTTGCCAGGCCTGTGAATCAGTTTGTAGGAATAGGCTGCAAGAAATTCAGTCCACCTCAGCATTCTTGGTGACAGGATATTAGGTGTAGGTTTGTCTCCTGCCACAATGCCTAGTAAAGGTTTGTGATCTGTAACAATGGTGAATGACCTGCCATACAGATATTCATGAAATTTCTTAACAGCTGCAACAACTGCTAAAGCCTCCTTGTCCAACTGGCTATAATTCCTCTCTGCTTTGGACAGCGTCGAGAGTAAAATGCAATTGGGGCTTCCGTCCATTGGGAAGCCTGTGACTCAAACCCCCCCACTCCAAAGGGATGCATCACAAGTCAGAACAACAGGTAAATTCTCAGAGAATTGTATCAACACAGCATCAGACGTGATTAGTCTCTTAATACTGTTAAATGCTGACTGTTCCTTCCACCCCCAGATCCAAACAGCATTCTTATCAAGTAGGTGATGTAAGGGCTCAGCAGTAGATGCTTTGCGAGGTAGAAACATGTGGTAAAAGTTAATAAGGCCAAGGAAGGCCTGCAAATCTGCCTTGCATCGAGGTTTAGGGGCTTCATTGATTGCTTTAACCTTGGCATCAGTAGGATGGATGCCATGCTTGTCAATCATATACCCCAGGAACTCAACTCTGTCTGTTTTGAGTGTACATTTGGCTTCCTTGACTTTTAAACCTGCTTTTCTGAATCTGGTAAGGACTTCTCTGAGTCTTTCTTGAAGCTGAGTGTCATTTTCAGCAGAGATTAATACATCATCAAAATAAGGTACTACCCTGGCAGTCCTTGCAACATTCTTTCCATAAGGCTCTGAAAATGCCAGGTGCCACGCTTACTCCAAATTGTAGTCTTTTACATTTGAAGGCACCTCTAGGGCACAATTGTTTGTGCCTCTGCAGTGGCATCATCAACTGTTAATTGTTGATATGCCTGAGCCAAATCCAGTTTAGCAAATACTGTACCCCTGCCAAGGGAATGGAGCAGATGATGCACAACTGGCACAGGATATGCGCTCTGTTGCAGCGCATGGTTAAGTGTCCCCTTGTAGTCACCACAGATTCTCACTGACCCATCAGACTTGACTGGTGTGACTATGGGTGTTTCCCATCTGGAGTGGTCAGTAGGCTCTAAAACCCCTTGAGCAATGAGTTTATCTAATTGTGCATCAATTTTTCCTTTAAAGCAAATGGGACCCTCCTGGGCTTTAAACGAATTGGGGGCACCTTGGGGTCTAGGCTGAAAGCAATAGGGGTCCCCATATACTTGCCCAGTCCTTCGCTGAAGACCTCTGGAAACTCAGACTTCAAGGACTCTTCCCAGTCAGAACTGCTCACGTGATGGATGCCAGTCACCTCGATGCCAAGTGGCTTGAACCACTCAAGTCCCAGCAAACTTGGGCGATCCTTGTCCACGATGGTCAGTGGCAAACGTTTGGTGTGGCCTTTAAACTGCACGTTGAAATCTCTTGCTCCAACTACTGGAATCTTGTTCCCTTGGTAGTCTTTGAGAGTCAGTGCTTGCTTCTGGAAATGCTTTTTCTGAATTTTGGGAAAAAGTCTGTGGATGGTGTCCCATGACACCATAGATAAATAAGAGCCTGAGTCCACTTCCATTTGGCAAGGTCTTCCTTCAATAAACACCTTCACATGTACTTTTTGCTTTTTAAGGGTGAAGAATGACCAATAGTGATTGTTTGGTGCATTTCATTCTTGCCATTTGCTTCTAAATTTTGCCCCATTTTTTCAAGGAAATTGTTGGGCTTAAAGTCTCTATCAGGAATTTCTTCCTAGCTGGTGGAGTTCTGGATGATTTGCAGACTCTGGCTATGTGACCCCGTTTCTCACATCGTAGGCAAATGGAGTCAAAGAATTTGCATTCAGTGCGGGGGTGGCCCCCCCACAGCCTCTGCAATAGAACCCTTGCCTGTTCTTCCCAGAGTCTTTTCTTTTCTTCTCCATTCTGAGTTTAAAAATCCCCTCTTCTGCCTCACTGCCATCAGAATCAGTCTATTTGTTCGCAATGAGTAGATGTGGATTTATCCCCATCAGAATGGCTTGAGGCCTGGCTTGAGGCCTTGTTAATCTTTTTCATGGCTGCTGCTGAGGACTTGGTGGCTTCCGCTGAAACAGCTTCTTCAATGGCCTCTTTAAACGTGATCTTAGGTTTCATTAATAGTTTGCTTTGTAAAACCTTATCTTTAAGGCCTAAAACAAACCGATCACGCATGGCCTCTTCTAAGTTGGTAAAGTCACAAGCACCCCCAATGTCCCTTAAACTTGCCACGAAGTCATTAACATTCTTGCTATCCCCTTGATCCCGACGGTAAAATTCGTGTCTCTTAATGAGGCACGATACTTGTGGGGCGTAATGGGCTCTCAAAAGTTTTTCTAAATCAGGCCATTCCATTACCTTCAGCTCTGCTGCTCCGCCAACGCCTTCGCCATTTTGAAGACTGCGGACCGCAGTGCGTGAGAAAGACCCCCTCTTCCGTCTCTCGGGGATGCGGCGAGATCGTTCCCCTCCAGGAACATGTGGAAACGATCCGATACGATTCCCAGTCTTCCGTCGCCGGATCGAACGGTGCTGGGGGGGTGTTCAGTGCAGCCATCTCGCTCAGTTGCTTGTTTGTCGCGTCGTCTTCTCTTCAGGGAAATCCCACCTTCGTCGCCAGTGTTAAGTTTGCATGAAGAGTCAGACGCGAGGAGTTCCAGCAAAAGACTTTATTAGTGACTACAGCTCGAATGGACCCATCCTGGCTTGGCTACGGCTGCTTCTTATAGCCTGCAGCCGTAGCTGCCAGCCAATGGGAGTGCAGGGATTCTTCCTGCACTATTTAAACCAATACCATTTGACATTTTACAAGAACAGTTCAAATAACATTCAAACCTACATACATAACATATTGTTTGAGACCCCTGGATTACAGAAGTATACAATATCATCAAGAGAGTAAAAGAATTGAAATGGAAATGGACTGGTCACATAGCAAGCATAACTGATGGCAGGTGGACTAAGGCAATCATAGAATGGATCCCACTTGATAAAAAGCATCCACCCAAAAGACCTAAGACAAGATGGATTGATGACATCAGCAAGTATTGCAGGCCCAATTTGGGAAGAAAAAGTTCAGGAATCATATTGGTTGGAAACATGAGGAAGAGCCATTTTATGGCTAAAATGGAGAGAGAGAGAGAGAGAGAGAGTGTATATGCAGGTCTTGGTGTATTCGGGTCTTATCCCGTGTAAGATTGAGAATATCTTGGCGACGTTTCGACGAGATCCCACTCGCCATCTTCAGGCTGGTGTTTTTGGCTTTGTGCTTGTGCCAGCAAAGCGTGATCAGAGCTGCCTTCTCTCTATAAATACTGGAGGGAGGTGTGGTGTGCTGGCTCTGTTGTAAGCAGATTGGTTGGCTGTGTTGTTAGTTCTTGATTGGTCGATGGAGTTGATGTTTGCTGATTGGTTGGCTTTTTTGTAAGAACCTGTGTGGCTGTGTGTCCTTCAGCCTTTTGTGTTGTAACTACCTGGGTAGTGGGCTGTGTGATGACCTTCTAAGTTTTATTGTTGTGACATCCTGGGTCTTGTGCTGAAATCTCCTGGGTCGTTGGCTGCATTGCAACCTCTTGAGGTTTTGTGTTGTAATCTCCTGAGTTCCATGATGTAATATCCTGAGTGGAAGGATGTGATGTGACATTCTGGGCCTTGGTTTGGCTTCGAGTTTGAGGTCTGGCTATGTGTTCATAGCGTGTATGTCTATGTGTTCGAAATAAAGCGAAATAGAGAAACACCCCCATAACATGAATAAATGGGACAATACCTCCCACCTACCAGACATCTGGAAACTAGCCCTAATCAACAAACAAGTCCCAGCCACAAAAACCAACACCGGACCCAAAATAACACATGACGCCACCACCAATCTCCCTCACCTGACTCAAACCCAAGCCTATCCCACAGACAAAAGGCAACCACCATCCAGAAACCAGACCACGCTGCATCACCAGCTGCTACACCCCCCTCCAACCCCCAAACTAAGCAAACTGACACATGCTATGAACACATAGCCAGACAAATATATATACATATACATATATACATATATGTGTGTGTGTGTGTATACATATGCATACGTACGTACATACATACATACATAGATACATACATACTTACATATATATATATATATATATATATATATATATATATGTGGTCTTGTAGGTCTTGTCCGTGTATGATTGAGAATACCTTGGCAGCGTTTATCTCATCCGTCATCTTCAGGCTGGTGTCTTCAGCTTGAAGCTGAAGCTGAAGACACCAGCCTGAAGATGACGGATGAAATCGAAATGTATTCTCAATCATACGGACAAGACCAATACACCAAGACCTATATACCCGTGAAAATCTGAAAACAATATATATATATATATATATATATATGCAATGTTTGCAATAAGAAATGCTGTTTGTAAGTAAAGTGTAGGAACTTTATTTGTTGTCTTTCATTTGTTTTATGGTAGTGTTCTCTAATTCCTGTTATTAACTTTTTAAATTTTTAAATTCCTGTTATTAACATTCTTTGCCTTGAAGTATTCAGTGTTACCTAAAACTATCTAAACTTTGACTATTTCCTGCCCAAAGTCCCATACATGGTTTTAATGTAAAAGAGGATGTGATTTTCAAGCACTGACAGAAGATACATTAATTAAGATAAGGTCACAACTGGTGCCTATAATTCTGTTTTCTAGCCTTTTCTTCTCTTAGCTCTTAACTAATCTTGATTAAGATGGAATATAAATAGCCTCAGCATATGCTTATTGCACTTTTAAATCAAGCACATGAGCAGTACACTTTATTTCCCAATTTAGAAGGTATATATGATGTGCCTGGATATGGTCTGAAGCAGCTCTAATTTCAATACAATTACTTTACTGTTTTAAGCTTGTGAAATTTGAGGTGAAATGTGAATGGTGATCAACATAAAATCCAAGGTATCCAGGACACATGATAACTGATCTGCCTCCATCCTCATTATTTCTGGTATTCATAAAGCAACTTCTATAATTGGGTATAATGTTGAAGTTTGCAATGCATAAGTCTTGCCTTCTGCAGAATTTAAATCCATTCTCCTAAATACTGTTTTCTAGTTCTACAAGAGAGAGGCAACCATTAGTAAAAGAAACATACAAAGTTCTTTTTCCAAATAAATCTTAGAAAATTGTCATTTATTTTTACTGTTGCTGTGTTCAGCAAATATTAAACTCATAGTCCTGTTTTCACTGCTAAAAATTTCAAACTATCATGATGAAAATGGAAATGATAAATATTCACTACCCTGTACCAATTATATATTTTTTAAACTTGTCATCAAGTGTCATCAACTGATAAATGTATAAAAATGATAAGGCCAGATGATGGGGCTTAATTCCAGAACATTGATAAATCACATTTTGCTGAGTTAACATACAATGATTGTTTGGAGAAGTCAGATAATTTCAGCTAAAAAAATATTTTGTATTTAAAAAGCATTGTGAGCATTTTCATTGTGTTGTACAGAAGGTGTATTAAGGTTAGCTGTGCAAACATTTGGGCAGTTATTCAAGATCAATGGTGAAACTAAAGTTCAGCTAATCCACTGTGCTAATCTTGTTAATAGCAGCGTCCCAGGCATATTTATTTATTTATTTTCAAATTTTTGAGCTGCTCATTTCCCTCTATTCTCTACATATATACAAGTAGACCTCATTTGTGAGCGCATTTGGAACTGTCAATTCGGTCATTAAGAAAAGGGGTCACTAATTCAAGAAATCATATGACTATGACTGCAGTTATAAATTTATACAGGGGAATGGCTATTGATTGTAATGGTGTGCACATGACTGGAAAACATGCTGCAAAGGTCCTCAATGTGGACATCGGTTGCAAAGTTACTTTTTTAGTATTGTAACTGCTAATAGTCGCTGTCCAAAGCATTCAGTAAGTAAAGATTACCTGAATGTGTGTCTCTGTGTGTGTATAGCCATTAAGAAAAAAACTGCAGTTAAAATTTGAGATACTGAATGGATCATTTCTAGAATTCTTTTTATTTTATATCATTATTCCTCTTCCTCCCCCCTCCCCTCCTCCTCCTCCCCTTCCCCTTCCCCTATAATCCCAGGAAATCCTTCCAAGTCAGAGAAAGACACTTTTCTATATTTTATGTCTTGTCTATCACACTTTTATAGGTCTTTTGCTGTCAAAGCGAGGTGGAGCTATGTTTTGACCGACTGCTAGGATAATATAAATTCATTCTTCTCCTTTTTATTTCCAATTGACATGAACTATTGTTGCTACCCCATTAAACACTCAACTCACTCTTAATGCTGCTCTAACCACAATGTTCAATGTGAAAATGTGACATAAATAAGAAAGAAAGCTTGTCATTTTTTTTTGAGGGAGGGTTTTGCTTTGTTACGAGGGGAAAAATGTATTCAAAACAGACATGGAACAGCAATGAAACCACACATGGCAAACCTTTGTGGCTTTGTAATACTAACAGTTTACAATCACACAAACACACACACTTGACTACAAGGTTGTGACTCATTCAAAGACTGGTTCCAGCATCATAAATTTTGACAGCATAGGTCACTTAATTAATGAATAGTTAAAAAACAATATTTGTAGGATTACTGTTTACTTAAGGATTAAAGGTGAGCCTTTCTAACAAACACAGGAATAGTATGAAATAATAAAAATGAAAGAAGTAAAATGTTATGCAAGAAGAAAACCCAGTTACACTCTAAGTCTAAAATTATAAGGAGTATATCTTTAAAATGGTAATGAGAAAGGAAGATTATAGTTTCTGTACTGTCAGGTTTAAGATTACTATGATCCATTTATAATTTATAATTGTGAAAGGCTTTTTGGCTGTAATCAAATCAGAAGCAACTAAAAGGATTAATACCTTACAGAGAACATCTGTTATCCACTAAACATATCTTAGATCTTGCAACTGGCAAGCATATCCATGTTTGGCCCGTTAATGAAAAATGCCACTGAGGAATATTTACTGTGTCAAATTATCATCTTAACTGTGCACTATCACCTCAGTTCAGCATCGTACAGCATGTTCCTTGAAACCTTGAAAAATTATTCAATATTCTTGATTTGGAAAAAAATGTGTTATTGAGTAGAATAAATTCATTAATTAATTTTAATTTGGAAAGAAATAGGCAACTGTGTTTTGAGTTTGATTTTAATATTTTTATTTTCCATTTCCTAGTTTCATAATGCTTCCTTTTATTTTAAATTCTATACTTATGAGGGTTGCTTGCAGCGCAGGTTCTAACTCAATAATACAAAGACTGATATATAAAAGGAGGAAAAAAATGACAATTTGGCAATTAATATGGTTTGAGGTTAATCCCAAAGATTGTGCATGGTGTTAGTTACTTTAAGGAGAAAGAAAACTGTAAGTATATAAAAATTTATATATGCTTTTTTAAAATATATTTGTAAGGATTGCATTGTACTTATTATATATTAGTTTGATCTCTGTTTCTGCAAAAGGTAAACTTAATGTTAGAAATATGTCAGTGTGATATCTCTTATTAGCAAGGAAACTAGTCCACATTAGACTGCATGACAAATGTTGCTTATTAAATCATGTCACTCTAAACTTTTCTTTGCTAGAAACTATGTATCCCTAAATCCCTACTTATGTGATGTGATTTGGGAGAGATTCTGCCTATAATATGAAATATTTCCATGTGCAGAAGTCAATTCTACACATCCTTCTTATATATGCAGCAGAACATATATAAACATGTAGGGTAAATGTGTAATTTGTCAGCAATACATTTTAAGTAGCAAATTTAAATTGTTCTTGATATCATTGTCAAATAATATAAAAGCCTATATTTACATTTAAAATTTTTACATTTCAACATTTTGCCACTTTAAGTTTTACATCCAAACCTTACCAAACAGCAATTAAACTTAGCTAGGGTTGGGTGTAAATGGATTCTCCATGACTTTACTATAGTTATAAGACTGATATTGCAACATTGGAAATATTTATTTATTATTTATTTATTTATGGGATTTTTATGCCACCCTATCTCCCAAAGGACTCAGGGTGGCTCACAACAATAAAAAACAAAGAATATAAAATTTAAAAAACTATTAATTAAATAAATCCCAATTACAGAATTGAAACCGACAAACAAAATAAAAAACCCCATTAGTCCAGGTTGGCCAGTTGAAAAAGCCATGCTTTCAGGTCGTGACAGAAGGATCGAAGGTCAGGAGCTATCCGAAGCTCCAAGGGCAGCTGATTCCAAAGGGCGGGTGCACCCACAGAGAAGGCTCTCCCCCTGGGGGTCGCCAGTCAACACTGTCTGGCCGACGGTACCCTGTGGAGGTCCTGTCTGTGGGAGCACACACGGTGATGGGAAGTCATTGCTGGCAGTAGGTGCTCCCACAAATACCCCGGACCTAAGCCATGAAGGGCTTTATAGGTGATTTCCAGCACCTTGAATCTCACTTGGAGGGCAACCGGCAACCAATGCAGCTCACGCAGGAGGGATGTAATATGGGAGTATCAGGATACTCCCATCACAACCTGTGCGGCTGCATTTTGTACCAGTTGAAGCCTCCGAGTGGTCCTCAAGGGCAGCCCCATGTAGAGAGCATTGCAGAGCATTGCTAAATATATAAGAGCATTATAAATATACAGTCCCACTTATTTAATGGATTGAAGACTTGATTGTTCTTGCTAATGAACAAAATTGCCTGTTTCACTTGCTTGTCGTGAACTTCGTATGAATAAATATAATGAAATGTGGAACTAATACATTTATACATGTATGGTGACTTATGAAGTAGCACTCTAAAAAATCATAATGTAGACAATTCACAATGGACACCATCTAGCCTATTCTCCTTCCTAATCTAGAAATCCTGGATGTCAAATAACTAGCCATCCAATTTTATTTAAATACCAAATATGAACAAGGTTCCATTATTTTCTCAGTTGATCTGTTCATTGTTAAATAGCTTTCGCTATTGTCTCTGCATATCAGCATATTTGTATATCTGTATCTATGTGTCTGTCTGTCTGTCCGTCTGTATTTCTTCTATGGAAATGTTTATTATCCAGCTACTACTTTTACTGTGTACTGATATTAACTGGTGATATAAACTTAATTAAAGAACTAACTTTAAATGTTTGAATATTTTTTTAAAGGTAATTACTTTTGCTTTTGATATTTTAACAGCATTACAACATTTGGTCTCTAACTTTTAGATATGTGCCACAAGAGAGTAATAGCTTTCATGTGATAATTATAAGTGGTTATTATTCTCCATTAGAAAATTCAGGCATTTAAATTTCATTTACTGACATTTCTTTGGCAAATAAGCTCAGCCTCCTACCTTCTGTATGTAAGTAAGTGATTAGTGATGCTTATAAACAAAGTTATATCAAATGTTGCTTAACTATACCTATAAAGTAGACATCTGAGTTTCTTCTATGATCCTAAGGTCATGTCATAAAAAAGCAGTAATAATCCAAGATATTAAGCATCATGAAATGGTTAACATTTTTACATGACTAAATACAGTAGATTTCATGCAAGTTAAACTATACATCCCAAAGCGCCTGCCTGTCACTCAAAATGTAATGCTAATGTACCTTTTTTGTATTTTTTTTATTCCACATTCATGTTTTTGGAATAACTTTGCTTTTTTCATAGCTAGAAAAATGTGTGCATCACAGGTAAGCAATATTATGTTCTGGGTTTTCTTTCTTTGTTTAAAAACATTGTTGAAATTTTATTTTTGTCACCAAATCTAATTTCATCAAGTATCTTGGAAGCCAGATATTGAATCTATAGCTTCCATAAAGAGGTTTAGTGTAATCAAAAGACACAAACCTAATTTAAAAAACTGCAAAAATGTTTGTATTGGAATGTAGAGTTACATACACAGTGAAGTTGCTTAATGTGTTGTGGTAGACTGGGGTGGAAGTTAAAATGTCAGCATGTTTCCTAAATATATTTTTCCATATATGAATAGCTGACAAATGTCTTACAATAATTATATATTTAGTAAAGCATCAAAAGAAAGATTTTTCAATTTACATCAAATGATTTTCGTTTGAATTCAAAATTTAGATTTACCTGGAGCAGCAATTTTATTTTCTTGTCTAAATAATTTTAAATAGAAAGACTTGTATTTCCTGGTATGTTAATATTATTCAAATGGTGAATGGAGTCAACTAAAACTTAAAGACAAGATAGACATGCAACCTTTTCATCAATTATTTTGGTAACTAAATTACATGGCACTACGTAACACATTACTATTTTTATTTGAAAATAAGTATTAATCTGTGGGCAGGAGCCCTAAAATATAGCACATATAGATGGATTCAGATTTTATTTTGAATTGAATAGAATAGTATAAATATGAAATAAGTAGAAATAGTTGCATCTAAGAGTATTTAGAAGTTTTGCAGGAATACATACAACAAAAACACTGGGCCATGCATTCATATATTAATTGTATCAGTAAAGCATTGAAAGTTATATAAATAAGTCAAAAGTAACATTTCTGTACTTTAAGTTTTTGGACACTCCCAGAAATTTACATGGGATTATCAGTCATCAGAAGTAGTGTTGTGAGAGAAAAATGAAATCCAAATTATACAGCAGTTTTTCTTTACACTGAAAGAGAATTGACTAGATCCTAATATGTGAAAAATCACTGATTTCTAATTTTTATTAGCAAATCTGAATGGAAGTTTTAACTTATCTCATCTCCCATCTGATAAGTTCTGATAAGTGATCTTTTTCTGAGCAATTCAGAATGCTGTATAAAGTTTCTGGGAGTTAGAATCTGGAAGTGAGTTTATATGAGGGGGTCTTCCCTGAATTTTATTGTTGTTGAAATGATATAATGTTGACCTATAGTGTTAATCTCTGCCTCTGTATTTATCAGGAAAAAAAGTAATAGTTAACAGATAGTCCTGAAGTACAACAAGGAGCTAAATTGAGGATTAATGCAGATTAGATGAAATAATGAATTATTTGATGAAATACTGATTCAAGAATGTTTTGTGCTCCAATAGAAGAAGCAGATTTAGTTTCAGAGTGTTTCTCTAATATTTGATAGACATTGGACAGACACTGGACATGACAATAGAGAGGGGCTAGGAATGCTTTCTATCAGTTAAATTTATTTCATCATCTATAATCATTCTTGAAGAAAATCATACAGTTCCAATGGATCATGCATTAACGTTCTTTGGATTGAATTACTTGCTATGTTTGACATACAGCAGTTTTTGAAAAATGTTTGGAGAGTTATTTCAGAGATCAAGAATTAACCAGGGCATGACATATGCATTGCATAGTTCTCTGATATATTGCCTACAAATTTGTTCCTTGTCCTATTTCACTGCACTTGTATTCTCAGTGGGAAGGGACAAGACATTAGACTTTTTTAAAAAGAACAATTTTTGTAAAGCTAAGTAACTTTTAAAATTTTAAATAATGCTCTCTCTGCAGTCTTGTCACAAAACTGAGTTTTTCTTCTATTACGTCAAATGTTGAATAAATTATCCAGACTCAGGACTATTAGTTAGATTTGGAACCAGCCTCCATGATTCATGTTTCTTTTTTGATTGAGATAAATATGCATATACCAAGATGACATTATATTATAGATATCCAGAGTCTCTAAGCTTTGAACTAGATCTAAACAAGAGTTTTCTTTCCATTTTAAAAGATGGCTCATCAAATGATAAATGTAATTTTTCCTGTAATATACAATGCATCTACCAATTTGTCTTACAAGGACATCTGGTCCTGCCCTACCTGATTCACAAATCAGTTTGAGGTTTTGTGTTTGTATGCTTGCATAGGCCATTGAGATTTCAGGCAAAAGAAATCCCTATGCAATTCCATACAATCAATAATCTTTTTTAAAAAAATCACACACCTGGGATTTGTGGCTAGCTACCAAGCTGAAAGGCAAAAAGGAAGCCACAAGAGCTTTCTACCATATCAATCTATATCTCTAACAAATATAGAACTTTAGAATAGTGGTGAGTGGTCTTTGTTCCTGGAAAGGATATTGAGTCATGTCCAGGAGCAAAAATGCATGCTGATTTTCAAAACATGGGACTACCATCTAATTTAAAGGTTTTTTTTTCTATAGATTTAAAATTTTAAAAATAAACAACATATGTCTTTGACTATGTAGGAAGTAAAATCCAAGAAGCAAAACAAGTGAATCAAGTATATATTTACAGGACCATATTGTTGGTATTATTCTTGTATGCTTCATAAGAATACAATAACCTTTTATGAAATGTGCAGTTAGCTATCACATCAACAGTCATTAAATTTCAGTCTGAAAAGGAGAGTCATGGATGATATCATAGAATAAAATTTTAAGATGTTAGTTTGAACAAGGATTTATAATGGACAAATCTATAAAATTATAAATTTAATTAACCTCTTAAGTGTTCCCAAATTCAGAAATGTAGACTTTATATTTATTAAAAACAAAATCCTATTGACATCAGGAGATAATAGATTTCAGATAAATGTATATGGAATTGCAGGCAGAGTTTAATAATTCTCAACTCATTAAAACCTAATTCTGCTTTGTTGTGTATAAGATTTAGTGGAATATTATTTCTAAGATCTAGGGGTGTCAAACTCAAGGCCCGTGGGCTGGATCCCGCCCATGGGGTGCTTAAATCCAGCCTGTGAGACCGGCCTGGAAATATCAAGGAACTGGCCTGCAATGCCTTTGACAGCTAAAAGGGGCCTTGTGCGTGGGGGCATGCCTTGTTTTCACCCCCCATGGCATCCTGAAGTACTCTGACAGCCAAACCCTGGCTGAAAACCTGTCCAAAATTGGGCAAAAAATGGGCAAAAAGCTGGCAACAACCAGGCTGAAAAATGAGCCCAAAATCAGCTGAAAATGGGCCAGAAACAGGCCAAAATGGCTGAAAAATAGGCCGAAAAACAGGCCCCAAACAGGCAGAAAATGACCTGAAAAATGGGCCAAAAGTGGCCAAAAAATGAGCATGGTTTTCAGCCGGCAGAGTGCTGTGGGAGGCCGTGGAGGGCGAAAACAAGGTGCAGGGAGGCTGCACACAGACCTCTCACACCCACTTTTGCAGGGTGTTGCAGCAGGCATCCATCTCACCCCCCCACCCCTCCACTGACACCACCACCACACCGCTGGCCCACAGAGGAGAACTACAACACTGATCTGGCCCTCAAAGAAATCCAGTTTCACACTCCTGATCTATACAAATACACAAAATATGAACATTCTAAAATTTTTGATGCTGTAGTAATTAGACTCCACATGCAGTTTTGTGGATTAAAAAAATAAATTGCAAACTGTAAATTAATCTCACACTTTAATTTAAGCACATAAGTTTAGAATGTAGTTAGATTTCACATATTTATCTAAGTGGTACCTAGCTTTAAATTTTGCTGGGTTCAGCTGCAAAATTTTGTACCTGCTTCCTTGTGGAAGGTAAATTCTTACATTCTTAGCATAGAGTTACATTGTTTTAACATATTATCACAGTTTATGTCTGGTTGCTGCTAAAATTACTTGTGAGTTTATTGTAATATACAATGGGAATGAAGATATTATTTATTTATCTATTTATATTTTATGAAATGTAGACACCAACCAACTTGAAATAACTCTTGGTGGCTTAAACTTTAAAAAAGAACAATAAAATAGAACATTATATAGGATAATTATACATAGGGAGATAATAAACTAGGTACCATCCATAGTTTTAGGAATCATTAGGTTTTTTTGTTTTTTATTCTCTTCTACTAACTTTCTACTCTAATATTTTCCTTCGTGTCCTTCAACCTTACATAATTCATTAACTGGTCCATAAAAATGTAATTTATGTCTGTGGTTTTCATGCCATAATCCATGTCAGTATTTTTGCCCAGTAATTACTTTAATGACTTCTTATATTATGCCATTTAGTATGTATCAATGAGGATTCCGACTTATTTTAACTGCTATTTGTCTTCCTTAAAGACTACTTTCAGTGTGTTTAGCGTCATTTAAAAAAGGCTAGTCAGACTTCTGTGCTAGCAGCTTCATTAAAATTCTGCTCTACACATCATCTGACTTACACTTTATAATCTATCAGAACACCTGTTTTCTTTACAATGGCCACAAGGCAGCTCAAAACACTGTGGTATTTAGCATTTAATAATGAGCACGAGATATGTATTTCTGACACTTAAAATTTCTTTGGGAAAGTACATGGAAAGGAGCCAAGTTTGAAAGAGTATCCTTCTCCATTTCATTACATGTATTTGACAAAACTTCAACTAAGTTGATGCAGGAGTGAGCAATGCACTTTAGCATGTGTCAGTGCACCCCTGTTTTAGTTTGTTGTACGGGGAGGATATTTTTGTACTAAGCAGCCTTTCCATGTTTATTGTGAGTGTTAGGGCAGAACCTGCAGGTAGTTTTTAACTACATTGATTAAGTGAGGTAAGCAAAGTAATATTTTCTGCTCAAAGTTTCTTTTTAGTAGTTTGTTTGTTTTTTGCTTCATGAGAACACCAATGAGTCGGGTTATTTTAGCCTTCATTTTTTTAAAGTTGTGCTCTATAACCCAGTATTTAGGTTGAATTTTAAGATTAGAGGGAAATATTTCTTACTGATTATTCCAATGTTCATTTAAGAAGCAAATCATGCCATGATTCCATCCATTTTATCTTAACTGTGTAAGATAAGATGAGATGAGAACTACTTTCTTACTAAGGCAATGGGCATTGTGACTAACTAAGGATTTGCACTTTGATTTTCTTAGCCCAAATTAAAAGTTACGTATGAATGTCGGAAAATAGCCTCTTACAAGAAAAACAAAATCTCATTGAAATCACAGAATGTTATCAAATGTTACGAACAACATTCCATAATGGGTAAGAGATGCATTGTGTTTATATTCTATTAGAGAACATTCTACTGTGTTATCTTGCTATTAAATGGGTTAATGTGCTTGTTTTCACTAAAGGGTCTGAATAAACCTTTTCATTCACACACCTACCATTTGTGTCATTAACAGACTGTTATCAGAAAGAATCTAGATTTTAAGCTAAACAAAACTATATTAATCTACCCATAATTCATCTGTTGCTGTCTATATTTATGGAAGCTCTTATTCATTTGGAAGAACAAATAAACAAAGGGGGAGAATGGCAACCCTGTCATTCAACAAGGATGCATGCTAGTATTTGGGGAGACTGCATTCGGATGCAAAACACTTCAGTTGTTTTTACTCTGGAGAATAACAAATTTCAGAACATTAACTGAATCTTTTGTTGTTCAAGAAGCAAACTGAATGTTGTTTTCTGTTTAGTTGTTGCAGAACTGAGGTGGAGCTAAGTTTTGGACTGTACATTCTTAAAGTCTAGATTAAGCTAAAGTACAATAGAATTTCCCCTCTATAGAAGATTTGTCAGAGAGTTTAATTACCTTTGCTGGTAGTTTTCTTTGCTACCATCTATGGATATTGCTATAGTCTCATCAAAGAGAGACAACTGCAACATTTTCCCTAAAGTATTCCAATCAGCCAGCTGTTAAAGCAGAGATGACATGTGATCATGGAACATTCAATAAATGTGTGTTGGGACCCATCTCATGGAAAACAACTATTTTATTCTTAGCATCCTCATATTTTCTTTTAATGTTTTAAAAAACATTTACCTGGTTCAGGTGTCTAAGACATATTGGAAGGATATTAAATAAGGCATATGTAGACCTTTTCTGTTTTCCTTTTTTGTAAGTTTTCAAATCAGTAAGTAGCCAGTGACAAACCATTTCCTTCTTTTTTCACAGAAAAGGTGAACATTTGTATCTTATTTTCAGAAGCTAAATCCAGCTGCATGGAAACACTTACTACAATACATATATATATAGTAAATATATATTTACTATACAACATTGAGTAATTAAATGGTAAAATTAAATTCTGTATTTGAAAAATGATGATATCTAACTTATTGTATTGTTCTGCTCACACTTGCACATACAGCGGTAGGTTAAAATGTCTTTACTGACCTGCCCAAACCCAAGTGAACATTCCTCAGCAGCTCTTGAATAACAAAAGCCACACACAACCTCTTTGTTCCACCAGGAGTTCTAAGGAGCCAGAAAGAAAGGTAGTCTCAGTTCCCAAAACAAGACAGAAGGTGTTTGCCAAAACAAGAGTTTCAAAGACTTCAATTAGTCCATGGGGCAGGGCACTAGGTTCGGGCACAAATCAGAGGTTCTAATTTCAATACAAGTTCAAAGGCAAAACATGAGCAGGAGGTAACATAGAGCAAGGAATCCACCCGGGGTAAAATTCAACCATCTCGGTCTGCCTTGAGCAAGGTGGTAGGGATGATTTGAATTGGTTCATCGAAACAATAAAAATTGCCCCTGGTTGGCCTTGCCAACACCAGCCCAGTTACCCAGTCACCCCTGTGTTGGCAACAGGAGTGATAACAGCGGTAGGTGGACTGATGCACATGGGAGGGTAACGTGCAGGAGATTGTGGCATCGGAACCCTTCCCCAGTGTACCCTGGCCTGTGAGGGGAGGGTGCAATCTCCCGTGCGCCCCACTCAGGAGCTGCGAAGCGCTTATTGCCCCTCTGGCACCCACCAAGCCTCTTCCCACTGTGCTTCTCTTCCTCCTTGCCAGAAGCACTCAATGCCCAGCAGGAAGGAGGATTTCATTCTCATCAAGAGGCTCTTTAGTTCCTCTTCACTACCTTTTATTTGAGAGATACTGTCTGCATATCTGAGGTTGATATTTCTCCTGGCAATCTGAAATCTGGCTTGTGATTCATCAAGACCAACATTTCTTTGTTAAAAAATGAAATTCCGAATGTTTTACTTTGATATGACATGATCAGAATCTACATTGATATTTAGCCAATCTAAGCATTCATGTACTAGACTAGAATTTGACATGTGTTTCTGTGACTGTATCAAATTCCTTCTCTTTTTTTCACTGATACCGTGCTTTCTGCTTCTGGCTCTCTATTTCTCCCACTCTCGTGCCCAGACTTATCTGATTTTTTAAAAAGACTTTGCTTATGATATTAGATAGTGGATCAATAAATCCAGAGATTAGTGCCAATATAAAATATGGAAGCATTAATTGTTCAATACCTTAAAATTCATTATTTCCACTTCAGGAATGCAGTGAAAAAGAAGTTCACTATTTCAACAAGAAAGGAATATTAATTATTTATCAAATGGTTATCTAATTAGTCCAACAGGAAGTATTTGAATTAATACTAAATTATGTTTCATCCAGAAATACTATATCAGTTTTGTGCTGCATATATTATCACAAAAAGTGCAAATGGTTCAAGATATCTTGTACAATTATGGTGGAAGAAAAAAAAATACCCTAAGTTCAGGGAAGCATGTAAACATAGTCTATTGTTTAACATTATTTACAAACAAAGTCAAAAGCCTGTTACAGTAAGGTCACATTTGATTTTATATTTCAGTACAGAAGTATATATGAAAGAACTGAAGGTATAGTTCATTATCAGAATAAAAGACTTGAATATTATTAAATCAATACTGCTTAAGTAAATGGAAATCAAATTACATTTTGAAAAATAAATTTAAAAATGACACATGCTTTATGCTGTACCAGTATAAATAATTACTTGAAATTTTTTGTTGGAATCCAAACTAGTAATGCTTTAGAAACAAGAGGTAGAAGACACTCAAGATCATATCAAAATCATAGTTTTAAACATTACTTTAAATATACAAACTTCATTTTGCTCTATAGAAGTAGGATGACTCTTGAATAGAGTCAATAGAAATAATTTATCAAAAATGTTATATGATAACATTTTCTTGCATAACTATCAAAGATAAAAATTATAGGTATGATTTGGTGTAGGTTAGTTTTTTTATCTTGATTGTAGTGACCAAGGGTTAAGGTTAATGCTGTCCATGTTATGAATCTAAATCCATTAAGATCAAAACATCAGTTAAAATTACATAGAAGTAGCTCTAAAACTGCTTCAAGCTCCAGACTTCCTGTCTCATGTGTTAAGCTATTTTTAAACTATAGCAACAACATGGGCCATGATGCATCAGATAAGTATTGCCCTTCAGAGTTCATAAGGACCTCTGATTGTTGCTTGTTGCCTTATGCTGGTTTTACTTCTAAGAGGGAACCATGTTGTTAATTGTATTTCAAGTACAGGAAATGGGACTGTTTTGTCTTGGGTTGTGCTTGCTTTCTCATTTATGAGAGGTGACATCTCATTTATGAGAAGGGCTGCATGAGTGTATATTTGGCTATACTATTTTCTTTGCATTTTTATATAAAGCATATCTTGAGATTTAAATTGGAGTTACATTCTCTCTGTAAAAACAGCTACATAAGGGCTATGTGGGTGGGCATTTCAATATTGTATGGTGGATATGGCCATAGTACAATAATTCAAAATTCAGTATCTTTTGTGATAGTGTCCTGGCCCTTACTATTGTGCTGTGAATTAGCCTGGAGAGAAAAAGTGGCTCTAAGATCATACTGGTTGTGAGGTTCTATTTCTGCTTTCAGTTTTTAAATTGAATGTTGAATGGTCTTGTTTGTTTGTCAATTTATGCTGATGCTTTACTTTAACTTCTCTTCCCTTAACAGAAAAAAACAGAAAATAAACAAAATCATTCATCATTATAAACATAACTTGTAAATATAAAGGCATATTTTAAACTTACACAAGGCTAATATTTAGATTAATTTTGTGAAAAAGATTATTTGTATGGACTTATGTGTTGAATGCATACAGAGTGTAGGTTTTCAGGTTCATGATCAGTGATGAGAGTTGAAACCAGCCTCATTAAGTAATTTTAGTACATCCCAAAAATATGTTGTGTTTTATTCATTGATAACAGTATAAAAGCAGCCTTTTGACAAATTCCTTTGTACCACTTCTATTTAGATAAAATACTTCAATAATTAAACATCACCAGTGATTTTCACATTCTAATTAGTGAGATACACAGGACAAAAACTTAGAAAACATTATTTATATCACAATGTAGTGGTACCAAAAAAGAAAATGTGCAACAAAGTAAGGCATTTGAGATTTCTCTGTCTTTTCTGGCATTTATCCTATCTATATTTACATAAGGGTACTTGTTTAATATAATAGAACTCAATATTTAAATGAAGCTTTTTCAATGGAACATCATTGGATATTCATTTCAAAATACACCATGGCCATTAATTGTCTGCAGATATGCAGCCAATTCTTCTGTTTATGGCTTTTGTACATGTTTTTATTTAGCACAGCTGCAATTCACAGAAGGTTTAAAGCCAATATCTGAATATGAATTGATTATGGTTTAATTAAGAGCAATAATAAAGCTAAATCATTCAAATAATATTTGTATGTAATGGTTCTTAGGGATAGTATAAATACTGGAAGATACTGTAGCTGGCTCAGGTGATGTTGCAGAAAACTAACTGATAGTATATTCTTGCTTTACTGTAAACTTTGCCCAATGGCTCCTAAAATTGATGCTATTTCCCCCCTAAAACCTTGCCAAGTTGTTTACTATTTCCTGTTTCCTGGGGCTGACAGAAAGTGACTGGCTCAAGATCATATAATTGGATTTGTGGCTAAGTGGGAGTAGAATTCATGGTCTCCTGGTTTCTAGCCTGATGGCTTAAGTATCAAACGAAGGTAGCTTTCAAACCAGTGTTATAGTCCTAAAAACATTTGTGTTTTGGAAGTGTATTATCCACCTGTGCTCCCCAGCCACTGACATCATCACTATATGACAATTACCTTACTTTTGTTTCTGCATGAGAAGAAGAAGAAGAAGAAAAAGTAACCACAAACAAGAAATATGCAAATTATTTAACCTCAAAGCATTTAACCATTTAGAGTTTTGAGCATGAAACAACAGTTGAGGATTCAACTGGATGTCCAAAACAAACAAACCACCCCACTGTTTCGTTCAAAACATGAAACAAAACTTGGTTTTCAAGAGAAATAATGTAGCCATGTTTTGATTTAAAAAAAGAAAACCAACTGAGGCAGCATAACAGTTGAGCCAGATATGTCCTTGCTGTTATTGGTTTAAATTAGATAGGATGACTTGAGAGTGGACTGTTAAAAGGAAAGAAGCAGTTTAGCATATGGATAGGCAGAAGAATGCTTCAATTTAATTCCTGTGCATTATTATGTACATTAAAAAATACTAAAAGGAAGTTAGAGTTTATCTCAGCTGGACATACTCCTTGTTTTGTGTTATTGTATGCAAGGTGTTGTGTGTATATGGGCATATGGAAGTGTAGTTAATTCTGCGGAGGTGGTATAGGTGTAATGACTAATATTACAACACTGATTTGGTTTGTTTGTTTATTTATTTATTTATTTATTATTTAGACTTGTATGCCGCCCCATCTCCGAAGACTGCTCACAACTAAAACCAACCACAACAATAAATTATTTAAAAATATTAAACAATCACAAGTCCAAATTATATTTAAAAACCCCAATTTACATTATAAAATTTAACCCCCCCCAGGAGGTCAGCACAGCACAGCCTGTTCGAATAGCCAGGTTTTCAGGTCGTGACGGAAGGTGCGAAGGTCAGGGACAGGCGGGGCCCCAGGGGTAGTTGATTCCATAGGGCGGGAACTGCCACAGAGTAGGCCCATCCCCGGGGCACTGCTAACTGGCATTGACTTGCTGATGGCACCCCGAGAAGCCCCTGTCTGTGTGCTTGTACAGGGCGGTTGGTACTTGATATTGGCAGGAGACGCTCCCGTAAATATCCCAGACCCATGCCTTGTAGGACTTTGAATCTTAATACTAAAACCTTGAATCTCACCCAGAGGGCAACCAGCAGCCAATGTAGGTCGCTTTGGTTAAGCTTTGGTGTAAATATGTACCGTGTTTCTCCAACAATACGGCCCCCATAGGAAGACCCAGCATGTTTTCTAGGCATAAAATTAAATTAAGCCCCTCCCCCCAATTTAGACCTATGAATGGGGGAGAAGTGTGGGGGGGACTTGCCATTAGGAGTGCCCTGCGGGCAGCCATGCCTTGCCACCAGCTGCTCCTAACAGGCGATCATGGCAGAACGCTGAAAACTCCCTACTCCCGCCAAGCACCTTTGCTGCAGACGCAAGACTTTTGGTACCTGCTGCTGTTGCTTCCTTCACCATCATTGCTTTCCCTTCTACCTGTGCTGCCGCTGAGTTTGGAGCTGCTGCTTCTGCGTTTGGAACTGCCTCTTCTGCATTTGAGCTGCCTCCATGTTTGGAGCACTGCCTCCGCATTTGGAACTGCCATTTCCGCATTTGGAGCTGCTGCATTTGGAGCAGTGCCAGCGCATTTGGAGCTGCTGCTTCTACATTTGGAGTTGCTGCTGCATTTAGAACACTGCTACTGCGTTTGGAGATGCCGCTTCCACATTTGGAACTGCCACCACATTTGGAGCACTGCCGCCGCTCCGAACACGCTCCAAATGGTGGCGGCACTCCAAACATGTCAGCAGCTCCAAACACAGAAGCGGCAGCTCCAAACACAGTGGTGGCACGGGTAGAAGGGAAAGCAACAGCAGCAGAGGAAGCAGCAGTGGCGGGAGCCGAAGGTCTCGGGTCTGCAGGAAAGGTGTTTGGCAGGAGTAGGGAGCTCTCTGTGCTCTGCCATGATCACCTATTAGGAGTGGCTGGTGGAGATGCATGGCTGACCACGGGGCTCTCTAGGTGAGGATGCAAAGGGGGGTATTAAGTCACCCCTGAAAAGACGGCCTAGCCGTTTTTCAGGGCTCAAAAAAAAAAAAGACCTGGCCTTATTTAATGAGAAACACGGTACTTTCTGTGTGTTTCATATCCTCTTCAGGTTTTTCAGAATTAAAAAAAAAATTTAATAGCATTTATTTTTACACCAGCAGCTATCTTTATATGCCAATAAATAAATAAATAGGAGAGAAGAAAATTGAACAAGGTGATCTATTTTTTAAAAAAGAAAAGTATTACAAAAATTATATGGAAGTGTACTAATGAAAGGAATGTTAAAGTTGGCTCGTATATTTGTCTTATATTTATTGGTATACTAGATGGTAGACTAAGTAAATTGAAAAGACCTCTACCAATTGGAGTGAGGACATTATAATTCAATATATTTTTCAATTGGTAGGAGATGAACCAATGGAGATTAAGTTTAATGTTCTCAAAATATATATTTATTTTAATATAATTTATTTAAAATAAAGCCTCTGGCCAATTTTGTTGCTGTAGTGGTAGTAATATGGGCGGTGGATAAAAGGAATAGGAATAGCAATAAATTCTGAATTCTTGTTCCCAGTTTTATCAGTTCAGCTGTAAATTCCATTAAATGAAAAGTATTCAAACCGGTTGCTATGAGATTACAAAAAAAAATGACTGCTGGATCAGATGGAAGAAGAAAACATCCTTGCTGACAAAGTTCTAACTCTAGTTGAGTAAAGTGAATATGAAATACAATCAAGTAGCAAAGCTAAGTTCAGAATTCAGATACATGGTCAGGAGTTCCTAGCATTGAAGAACAAGATACAGGATCAAAATTTCAATTTCGTGCAATACTAAGATGAGAAGGAAGGTTATTTACATTTTCAAGACTGAATATATTTCCTCATCAGGTGTTTAATGAGGTGGATTTCTTTCTTTCAACTTTTATTGAAGTTTATGTGTGTTTTATAAAACCAGGAGGAAAAGTATGAACTCTTAGTGTTCCTAAGAATGTTCTCGAGTCTTTTCCAGTTCTTTCTGTTCCAAGAGAGCTATTTGTCTCCTGCACTTCCCTGATGGTACTTGTGATTTCATAGTCTGATGTGGGTCTAGTTGTTGAAAAAGCATACTTTCCTCCCTTGGTCAAAGGAATTGTCAGAATCATCCTTAAAATTCAGAACACATCCAATATATTTTATGTGTTTTTGAAACACAATACCTTTAACACAAAATAATTTAATGGAATATCTGTTTTTTTCTGACCTAAAAACAAAAAAACCCACCTTTTTCCCACAAGCAATTAGTTTCTTAAAGGCAAATCCTATTTGATCACAAATTAATAAACAAATGTCACTCACAGTAAAAAAAACCCTTTTATTGGAAGAGGGTTGCTCTTAAGTGTAGGATACACACACACAAAAAACACACACACACACATGCAAAGTGAGGTGAATTTGTAGGGTTTATTTTCCATTTCTGCCTTGATTTTAATATGTATCTTATTTCTTAGTCTCATTAGTTTCCTTTCTGAAAGATTGATTTTTATTGCCATATATTCTCAGTAGCACAGTTCAAATGCAAGATACCTGATGCATCTATATTAAGCTACCTTTAAGCACTGGCATTTGAACCCTAGTGCATTTGTCCAGGTACAACACATACCACACAACAGTCTCTTTTAGTTTTACTGATTTTCATCCAGAATATATATTTGGATCAAAACAACAGAAACAGAAAAATATAACACATTCTAAAAATGTTGAGGAAGTTAAACATGCAAATCATAAAGCACTGTAAAATGTTAGTTAAATCACCTACAACAACATGTGCAACCAATGTAAGATATGCTAAATAGCAGACCTTTGAAAATGGAATGAGAAAGAACTAAATTAGAATATCTTGCCTGGCATTTGAATAGAATCTGAAACACTAGGAGCTGAACAAGAATGTTTGCCATTACTTTACTATGGCAAGGTTGAAATAATATGTGTATAAGAATTTGAAAATCGATGTCTACAAACAAAGGACTATATTCCCCATTGTATTTAATTGGACTAAGGGTCAATTCGTTAAAACTCTAAAAAGGAATTTACTGTAGCTCTTAGGTCTAAATTGTACAGTATATAGATATAAAAACTACTACTTGATGCAATCAAGTCATAGTACAGATTTTTGTAGTCTATATATGATGTCTTAAATTTCTAGCTTAAAATTGGAATGTTTCAATGCTTTAAATCTAAACATAGTTAAATTAACTTTACTGTGTTCCATATTACAGAAATGACCAGGAGCCTACAATGTGTTTCTCTGAAGACTTTTTGTTCCCTAATTTCTTTCAGCTATTCCTGGCTGTGTGGTTATCATTTTTTTCCTGTGTTCCTTTCCTGGAGGGAGGGAGGGAGGGAGGGAGGGAGGGAGGAGGGAGGAGGAGAAGGATCAATTGATCCTTGGAGATGTCCACCATTGGGTTGATTAACCTAGAGCTACTGTTAATCAGGACAGCCACTACATGGCAGGAAATAGGTACGGAAAACTAAATCTTTTCTGCTGCTTAGTGGTTGCTCTTTTTCTACTAGAAATATTATCCTTTAAAAGAGAAAGGAAGGTAAAAAAATTACTTTTCTAGAGCACTCAGTGCTTTAGTCTAGTTAAATCTCAGCTGCAGATTCATGGTGGCTGTGGCCCATTCCCAAGGCAGTTCAGTGAGATGACTAAGGCAATACACTAGTCTGAAAAATTTTCCTGCGTTCTCTTTGTAGGGATTACTGAAATCTTGCTAGATATGTGGTTTTTATTATCTGTTCTTGCTTTTCAGACAACTGACACTTTTGTCTAAAGATCCATAGCATTACATATGTCTTATGCGAATGCTCAGTCTGCATTCTACCCTTATATTCATAGGCATTTCAACACAGCAGTATTTTTTACTTTACAGCAGGAGTGTCAAACGTGCATTGTCACGTCATTGTCACATGACGTATTAAGACTTTTTTTTGTTCTCTAAACTGGGGGTGGGCATAGCGAATGCCTGATACATCCGAACCATCGGCTGCAAGTTTGACAGCCCTGATTTACAGGCTCTCTAAAGCATTCTGAGTCCCGTGTATCTTTTTATTTTTTCAATTATGCTGACCTCAAGACATGAGAATATGAAAATAACACCATGAACTGAACAGGGCCCTAACCTTGCAGGAGACCAGTGAGAAGTATATGCTGTGCAGATTTGCTATTTAAAAACAAATATCTGAGCTATTAGTGCAAGGGGGAAACTGTGTCAATGTTTCATATGACTTATTCATATTCATTTCCACTGCAAACTGTGAGAGAGACACCACACTCCCATTTTGCTCCAGGCCCTTTTCTCAGTAGGTGTAATCATTGGCTGTAGAGCTTCAGTGCGTGTGGAAAGAAAGGGGGAAGTAGTTTGAGCTAGATGCTGAAAATGGATGCTGGTTAGGGTAGGCAACAGTTTCTATTTTTCTAGACTGGGCAACCTCAAACAAACCACAAGGTAAAAGTGATGTTACTTTAGCTTTGCTATAACCAAACAAAAGCAGAATTGGCTCAGCTGCCCAGGGAGGTTAATGACATATGATCTGATATGGAGTGATATCTGTCCTGCTTAACAACCTCTTTATGTGGGAACCAGAGTAATATAGTTGTTAGGGTGCTAGGACTAGAAACAGGGAGACCCAGCTTCTAATTCTATATTGGGCATGCAAGCCAACTAGGTCACTTTTGTTTAGCCCTGCTCAGTCACCATTAGACTGGAATGTCTGAAAACATCCACCCACCCATCCACACGGCAACACTGTGGTAGATTAAAATCCATAACTTCATAACTTTCAATGGAAATGAATTCTGCTCATTGTAGGCCTGCATACTAAAACAGGAGAGACTAAGATCAGACTAAATGTGCATTCTTCAAACAGTTTTCCAATTCTGTTTTTCAAAGTTGTTTTTAGTAACTGAATAAAATGTCATTACCTGTTACATATTTTCTGTAAGAAACACAAACTGAGTAAGATGGTTGGCAATTAAAAATAGTTACTTCCATTATTTTGCATGCTTCTTTTTTAAAGGAATCAACAATGAGCCAAGTTGAAAAATGCTACCTGTTAGTGCAGCATAAAATGTGATTCATGAAATATGACATCTTTTTAACGGGGAAAGAAAACACTTCCTTCAGCTGAAGGCTTTTAAATGCAAAATATTGACACTTTTGTATTATCTCATACAAAGGGCTTTGTTCAGAAAGATAATTTCATAGAATGAGTAGTATCATGTGATCTTATTCATATTTATGAAATATGATAACATAGAAAAAAGGTGTACTGGAGAACAGCAACTATCGTTATAGACCCTTTTCAGCTTCAAAATGTTTTTCCTTTCATACATCAGACACTAATTAGCAAATATCTAATT
The DNA here is from genome assembly GCA_009733165.1 of Naja naja. NCBI lineage: Eukaryota > Metazoa > Chordata > Lepidosauria > Squamata > Elapidae > Naja > Naja naja. The sequence goes on along the minus strand of CM019149.1, from coordinate 115,885,774 downwards.
AGTGTTAGAAGATTAATCGCTCATGGGAGTTCTGAAGCTTTGTGCTTTCATGCATGCCGAAACAGTACCACTTTAGGTGCATTCGTTAAGGTACAGTAACTTTAAATGGTACAATTTCTATTTTTCTGTGAATTGTAAATTACATTTAAAAAATGCAGCTCAAAGGAATGTAAAAGACAGAAAATATTAATTTCAAAAGTGTCTATGACACAGGATACCTAGAATATTTTCCAGCTATGGATTGAGAAATTGTTTAAAGTTAGCATCTTTTCAAGACTGAATTTCCTACTATATTGCTGTGTTTAATTGGAGAGACGCTTTCTCATATTTCAGTGTATCCAAAGAAATCTTCTCTAGGTCAGCACAAAAAGGTAAAGTTCTACCTAAAAATGAATTTTATTTATACAGTGGCACATTCATGTTATTACATTAAGTAGCAACAAGTAGATTTTTTTACTGAGTTGCAAAATTATTGCATTAAGACCAATGTTTTTCTCATAACATGTGGGAATTAATTAATCTGATTTCACTTTAAGTACAATGACATATTTTACTCAACTACTCCTTACCTATACACTCGTTACCAATACACACATATTCAACTTGCCATGTACAATACACATATACACTACACATATACATATAAGTATACATATATTGTTGCCATGACAGTAGAATTTTTATTTTCTGCTCAGGGAAAAGAATATGTGCAAACAAAATTCACATTTCTCATTCTGAAGAAAACAGTAATATATTTTATGACAATAATTGATTTTGTCTCTACCACAGGACATAGAGATTGAAATGATGGAATAGGAAAGTTAAGACCGAAAACAGACTTCAGGTTTGGAAATGTAGCTTATGAGTTTGGATCAAGCACTTTTGCAATGCAATTAACCTCATAGGATTGCTGTGTGGGAGGGAGGAATGGAGAAGAGGTGCTCTGAACACCACTTTTTACTTAATGTGGGACATAAAAGTAGTGAATAAATACAAATATATTTTCTATGCCTCTGTGTGTGTGTGTGTGTGTGTGTGTGTACACATCAAATATACACATCAAAATCCAGTTAAAATAAAAGGACAATCTGTAATTGATAGGTGGCAGATTTATTATAGTTTAACAATAGTGCCTCAGTAAAATAAACTAATTTTAAATTTCTTGTGCTCTGAACAATATAACATTAAATTTAAATACATAATGTCCACCTCTGGAAAAATGGGCTTCAGTGTTGTATCTGGGACATAATAAATATTGAAAATAGTGCAAACAAGTGTAGTGTTTGCTATATTTATATACTGTATTAAACTTTCCAATATATGAAATTATGTTAAACTGAAGTAGTTGTGCATTTAATTTTCAGTGTTGACTATTATTCTAGTAGGTAACTTAATAAAATGTTAGTGTTGAGAACATTATCTGGACAATAGCTGGACAAGAACAGTTATGTATTTAGCAATGAAAAGTTCCAAGGAATTCCTCAGAGTGAATTTTGAAAGCCAAAGCCAGTATGGAAAGCTAACAAAATAACTTGTGAAATATGAATATGTAGAGTCATAAATGTTGGCTTACAGCAAATCATAATGCATTTCATCCAGAGAGACAAACCACTTTTGCTTGCCCATGTGCAGGTAGAAGGGCAAGGAAATGAGGAACATTCTCATTCTTGTACTGCCTCATTGTGATTTTGTCCTATTGTAAAGAGTGAATATTTTTGCCTGCTAGAAAATAGTGTGAGAAATATATTTCAACCCAATACAAATTCAAATTTTAATGTGGAAGATATGCGCACATCTTATTCATAAACTGACTCTTTTTTCTGACAAAACAAAACAAAACAAAAACATCCTCTGGCAAGAGGCAAAAAATTACTTAAATAAATAGATAAGAAATATGCAATTGTTGATCAGTACAGACTTTGTAATTTATGTTACTGTCTATTCTGCAACCCCTTAGAAAGTTAAGCAATGGTTATATCAATAAAGTATCACATACAATAACAGTATTTAATAAATATATGAATATAAAATAGTTACGTTAGCAGTTTATGCCAAGTTGTATCAAGTAGGGGAAGATGTCATATTTAAATACCATTATTCTATTAGAAAATTAGCAGTAGAGTTTGAATTATTCATGGATATTAGTATAGAAGCTACAGAGAATAACTGAATGATCCCTCTAAAAGATGCAGTATTTTTAAAAGCTACATACCAGTATTTTATTTGATACTTCCCCCAAATGCTAACAAACTCAAATTCAAATGCTGTCTAGCTCTATTTAGAAGCTGAATCATATTTTATATCTATATTAATATTTAAAAATCTTCATTTTGGATCAATAAAAATAATCCAAAGTAACAAAAAACAATATTGAAACTGTTTGCTACAATATCTTCATATGTTTAATGAAACTTTTATTAAGAAATTGAGATATTCCAGATAAAGATTTTTGTGCTTACTTAAGCAAAACACTGAAACAAATCATCAAGGATAATTCAGGAAAGGAACAGGAAATAAACATGAATTCCAGCTTCAGAAACTAAAGTTGCTTCCAAATCAACCTTGATAAACATGTCCAGGTAATCTGTTTTTTGCCACTGTATGGAAGTGGTTTGCTCTTCCAAAGTATTGGAAGGATATTTGTCTAAATTACAAATCTGTTGTTTTGTGGCATCCAAATGTCTAAGTAGTTAGATCCCATTTCATTTTCTGAGACCAGCAAATTTGGTTAGGAAAATTCTCTTAGGTTACTTTGGAGTCATGTTTCTCCCATATTTCGAGCAAAGAATCAAACTGCACTTTGAGCATAGGTTTGATATACATTTTTAGATGACAGAAACTAACTTTTTTTCCTGTATAAATTACATAGAAGCTGACAGGATTTGGGGAAAAAATGGGTTTTTTTGACAGCTGATGTTCTTCATAAAAAGAATGCTTCTTTTTAAAGTTTGCCTTTGCTTTGCATTTCAACTCACCTTATTTGTGTCAGAGCAAAAGATGCTATGATAGGAACATTTCTTCTTTACTGGAGAATGGGTATGAAAAGGCAGCCTTCCTCGTAGAAGGGGCTTTCGGGATTCCTTAGCATTGTGTCTTTCATTCCACCCCCGCAAAGAATGAAATAATCTCCTTCAGTGTGTCCTAATTTGAGACTCTACACCCTTAGGCAATATTTTTGTCCCTTTCTTGTAACTGACGTCTCAATGAGAATGCAAGTGTACTCCCCTTCTATTCCTCCTCATGGATTGCTCGGCACAGATGTCATTAAGGATTAAGGATGTTGGATATCCTGCAGATGTTACAAAGAACAAAGAAAAGTGCAGGCAAGTTCATTTACCTGAGATTTTTTAAAAACAAAATGTTATCATAAATACACTTTAACACATATATATGAATACATGAAAGTTAAGACACCGGTTGGTTTCTTATACATTCCATTCCAAGAATAAATGCATTTTATCCTGTTTAATCCTACAGCCTGTGACAAGAATGTCATTTTTCCAAATTAAAAATAAACAGAAAAATAACTTGTGAACTGTAAAAAAAATGCTACATTTATAAGAAGAAATTAAATCCAGAATTTTAAGCTCTTCCCAGAATAAAAGGAGAATGTAAAACAATTAATCTGCCTCCATTACTGCGATCTCAGAGAATCTTAAATGGTATTCTAATTTTAATAGTATATTAAGTGGGAAAAATTTACTGTTCATTTCATATAAATATCAATATTTTGATTTTGACAATCCTTCAGAAGTAAAAGGTTTTGAATGCAGAGGCAGCTGTAATGTCTTCTCTTTGCTCATTTTCTTATTGAGGATTTGAGATTGAACACTTTGTGATGTATCAGGCCTTAAAGCCAGATAGCTATTAGAGCTATCCACAATGATAACAATGGCTCATTGTTACATGTTTAGGATTTGCTGGCCCTTTTATGAATGAACACAGAGAAGGGGGACAATACATGTCTTGTGTCCAACATAATATGCAGACTTCATATATACAAAGCTGAAGTAAAACAAATGAGTTAGAAATTTGTCTAAAAAGGCAAAACGCATGGTTCAAATGAATGTATATCTATCACCACAAATCTCAGGGGTTAAAAGTCCTGCTTTATTAGTTGAGAAATGTGTTCAGAATTGTATCAATGGTATTTAAGCCCTTACAGTGATTTTTAATCTATTTTTTTAAAAAGAATAAAGAATCATGATTTACATGAATGTACTTGACATTTATATTTTACATTTTTAAATTCATTTATCTACAAAATATACTTTTAGAGATGGTTATGGTTCTTGTTAGTACAGATAACATAATGTGCCTGATAAATTAATTGGTGTAGTCATACATAATAATGTATATCTACCTCAATCAATTTATTCTCAGTCATTTGATTTAAAGATGCTATGATGACAATTACAAGATTTATGTTATGCTTTATAAATGCTATACTTACCTAGTAACAAATGGGTCTTTTCTGAACAATGGAAGATTTGCCTTGCTTCTTTAAAATTCACCCGTGTATTTTGAAAAAATCAAAAAGAAATATTGAAAATAACTCTGAATATATCCTGTTTCAAATTTTCATTTTTTGTTGAATTTTATCATCATCATCATCATCATCATCATCATCATCATCATCATCATCATTTTTAGCCGTTGTCTATCCACTGCAGGTCAAAGGCCTCTTCCACATGTTTCCAACCAATATGGTCCTGAGCTTTCTTTTACCAACTGGGCCCACAATTGCTGACATTATCAATTCATCTTGTTTTAGGTTTCTTTTGTGGACAGTTTTTATCAAGTGGGATTCATTCTACAACTGTCTTGGTCCATCTGCCATCAGTTCTTCTTGATCTGTGATCAGCCCATTTCCATTGCAATTCTTTTACTCTTTTACCCATGGGTCTTTGCACCACTCGTAGCTTTTGTATTGATTGTGAGGTTAGTGTACATGTTTCACTGGCATATGTTAGAGCAGATAGCACACACTGATCAAAAAGCTTTATCTTCAGGTATGTGGGGCATGTTCTTGAAAATTACACTTAGCTTGCCAAATGCCTGCCAACCACATTTAACATACCATTCAATTTCAATTTATTGTATCACCTTTCTTTAAGATCAACTTGCCAAGATATACTTAGTGGCATAGAAATTGTTTTATGAGTTGACATCTAGTTCTTCTCCTGACATAAAATATAATATAAAATACAAATGAAAATAAAGATAATAAGCAAAAAGAGGAGGGAAAAGGGGAGAAAAAAGTGTAGGGTGGGAGGGACAAGGGGAAAAACGATAACTTCCAACTTTTTCAATGCAGTAAAATATGAATATAAAGTACAGCTTCAACCTTTTACTCTTACATACTTATGTAAAAGCAGAAGTAAAAAGTAAAAATTTCTCTTAAATTGCCCCAATAATAAACCTGTAGTACTATATTCCTGTCTTTTGAAAATATGTTTTTACTAGCTCTATACTCGTGCTTTGCTATGAAACTATGTGATCGAGCTTAGTTTTGGGGGACAAAAATAAGGAAAAAAATTGTGCCTCTTGTGCATCCATCTGTATTCATCCAGCTAGTGTCCTGTCAGTGTGTGAGAGAGTTGATGGATCTTTGGAAACTGAAACAGTATTTTCTGTGTGAGCAAGAAGGAGACAGCAAGGAGCCTGGGTATGGCTTAGCTCAATTGTTCTGTACTAAAGCTGGTTGTGTTTTGCATTTGGAACACATTTCTTTTCAGGTGGGGAGGGGGAATAGAACTCCTTAGCATCAGAGCGTGTTAATAATAATATACAAAATACTAATGCTCTGATGGTCATTTCAAAAAATCCTTTCCTAGTGAGCACCTAGAAGCCAAGAAGAACATAGGTGCCAAATTTCAAGTTTGTAGGCTTTATGGTTCTGGAGATTTTGTGATGATGCATGAGTGATATTTTGCACACACACACACACACACACACACACACATTCATATATACACACACTCACATATATATACACATATACATACACACACAGAGAGATATATAGATAGACATAGACATAGACATAGATATAGATATACTGTAAGTATGTATGTATATGTGATTTATATGATTCCTATATTTAGTTTTTACCCTTTAAAGGCTTTTTTTATGAGATACAAACTATCTGTTATATAGTTCTTATTGGTTAATAGTTTTTTTTTTCTTTTTAATTCTAATGTTAACTCTATGGGAGTTAAGGCTATGCAAAATGTTGGAAGGGTATTTTAGTTCAACAATGCTTTTTTACATGGGTAGAAGCCTTCTTGTGCTATTGGGAAAACAGTACTAAAGCTTATGCAATGCAGGTCACAATACCTCAGGAACAACTGTGTTGCCTCTTTCGCCTTACAAAGAATTGCATCATCAATGTGGCCTGAAGTGCTTCATCAAGTCATCTCACATAGGCCTGCAATTTATAGTAAATTGCTTTAATAAAGAAAAATAAACACACCAGTTCCCTAAGAACATTTTCCTTGATTCAGAGCCTTTCCAAATGTGTGTGTTAAGAGTGATTTCAGTTATTATTTTCTGAGTGATAATGGAAACTTGCGAAAGATGCATCATAAGGAATTCACAAGTTTTAATGTTGTACTGGAGAGGAAGCTTTGCCAGAAATTGCCTGTTTCAGGCAGATGATACAGAACTAAACATCTGTTAAATTAACATCTACCTAACATTTTTGCCTTTGAGTCAAATGCAGTTGAAAAAATTAAATCTTAGTATCTGTCAAAACAATCTGTCTTGCGATATTTATATATGGAGAAAAAAAGAAGAGAAAAGAAAACCACAATATAATTGACTGCACTGCCCATACGCTGAATGCTGGTTTTTCAAGACCTATGCACAAACCTATCACTGCTTAACCTTTGAGTACAAGTGATCCCACCAAAATGAATGACCAAAACCCAATTTTAAAAACTGCTGGAAATAGAAAGAAAAGCTTCCTCTAGAGAGCTTAAGTCTCCCTATTTGTGTTTAATTAAGCATTGCAGCTACTAAGCACACACACACACACACACAAAAACAATCATACTCACACAGAGAGTGAGAGTGAGAATTCCATTTCTCTTTGTTTATAATAAATGCAGCAGCAATTGATTTATCCTTGATTCTTATTTTTCTTCTTTTTTTAATTTTATACTATGTTCCTTTTAAAATAGGGATACTCAATTTGCATTAAGAGAGCAAGATTGGTGTGGTGATTAGGCTAGAAACTGGGAGGTTAGGAGTTATAGCACGACCCCCGCCTTGCTAGGCATGAAACCAGCTGGGTAATGGTGGGACAGAATGTCTCTTTTAGCCCTAGGAAAGAGGCAATGGCAACACTTCTGAAATCTTGCCAAGAAAATTGCAGGACTTGTCCAGGTAGTCACCAGGAGTATTGGGGTACAGTAATTCAAAAGCACAGATACACACACACACACAGATACACACAATTTTCATTAGACACATTTGATGATGAATTTCTCTTTCTCTTTAATAGAAAATAGATGGTGAACGCAGAAGAAAGATAAAGATTCCTTTATTCAATAGAAAATACTACTGGTAGCTAAGCATTGGTCTTGTCTAACAATATACAGAAATTAGATTCTTTTTAAATGTTTAATCAATCACTTCTCCTGAATTTACGAAAAAAGTGATGCATGAGATAGAAATGGCAAACTTTTTAGTGAAGAAACTACAGTTGCTTGTACTAATTTTGTTGCATTAGTTGTTGTCTTTTTCACCCAACCAGACAGACACAGACTTCAGAGAGTAATTAGGACTGCAGAAAAAAACAATTACTACCAACCTGCCTTCCATTGAGGACCTGTATACTGCATGAGTCAAAAAGAGGGCTGTGAAAATATTTACAGACCCCTCACATCCTGGACATAAACTGTTTCAACTCCTTCCCTCAAAATGATGCCATAGAGCACTGCACACCAAAACAACCAGACACAAGAACAGTTTTTTCCCAAATGCCATCACTCTGCTAAATAAATAATTCCCTCAACACTGTCAAACTATTTACTAAGTCTGCATTACTATTACTATTAATCCTCCCATCCTTCCTTTCACCCATTTCCTCCCACTTATGATTGTATGACTGCAACTTTGTGGCTTGTATCCTAATGATTTTTATTGACTGTTTCCTATTATGATTTGATTGGTTATTGTACCCTATGACTATTAAGTGTTGTACCTTATGATTCTTGACTCTTGATGAATGTATCTTTTCTTTTATGTACACCGAGAGCATATGCACCAAGGCAAATTCCTTGTGTGTCCAATCACACTTCCCCAATACAGAATTCTATTCTATTCTATTCTGTTCTCTTGTTGGAAATTACCATGCCGACTGGTAGCCCAAACTAAAATCCTATCTGAAAAGCCATACATCACATATTTTTTAAGCAAAGCATAATAACGGCATCCCAGTTGGATTCTCTCATAGTTCTTCATAGTTTAATCAGTATTTTTTTAGTCTTTTCTCTTTTTTATATTCAGTAAAAAACAAGAAGAGAGAAATAAAGAGCAGCAGAAGAAATCGAAGTGCATGAGAAGCATTTGTGAATATGAGCCTGCTGTAGGAATAGCCTCTAGCTTTGAAGGCTGGTAAAGATTGCAAGAGCTCAGAATACGATACACTTCACCTCTGGGGAGACAAGAAAAGTATCACCCACATCACTGCAACCCTTCAGGGATCATCCCCTACTTGTTCATTCACAGAGATGCTTCAGTTTTCATCTCAAAGCTACAAAAGACCTATATAAAATGTGTGCAATAAATCACAGTATTTCATTAGTTATTAATAGATATGTTTCAAGTTCTCCACTAAAGTGCTTCTAGGATTCAGTGTTTGTAAACATAGACACACACATACACATACTGTAGATATACACACACTTTTTAATCACTAAAATTATAATTTGTACACGTGTTTTAAAATAATTCTATTACCGATATAAAGGTTTCATAAACGGAAATTTTATGAATAAATATTGGTTAGAAATTAATATGTCTATATGGTTGCCATCCTCTGTCAATACAGCAATTGAGAAACTGTTGTGATAGTTTACAATAAAAAAACAACATATAATTTTCGTATTGTGTAGAAAGTTTTTCAAACAACCAAAATACCATCAGATTTTTACAGTGACTATGTTCATCTAACATTTTTAAAGAACTTAAGGTTTTATCTGTCAATTCGACAATAAGAAAAGTTATCATAGAACCACAATTAAATACATATTTTTGCTTGTTGGGCTATATAAAACTGATTCTTTGAATGTATCAACAGTGTGTTACAGATTATTTCTTCTTATTCAGGCTATATTAATATACTCATGGATGAACTGGATTAATATCCTATAATACATTTCCAAAATTAAACAAAATGTTATTTTCTTTTCCATTAAATACCAGCTGGGTCATATTGGCATATGTGTATACAATTGCTACAAGAAAAATATCTGTCAGCCTTAGACAGTAGACCAGGAAGACAGGAAACATGAGCAGATGAGTTGTTGTAAAGATATATTAAGAAAAATCTTGCAAGCTTGATAGTACTTTTCTTTCCCTTCTCTCATCTTCTTTACAGGCCCAAAAAACTGTAAAGAGAAGTCTCCTTTGAGCTTCTTGCCCCATCAACATTCCTACTGAAGCCTCTGCCTGTCTCCCAAGGTCATTCTCAAAAATAATTACAATACCCCTGCTTGCATTCTTGTGCAGCTTTGTCTGATCTGCTGCCTTTCTCTACTACATCAGCAACTAACATCAGAAGGATTTTCCTTCTTTCCCTTTCTCTATTCTTGAGCAGTTTCCCAGTCCATATGCTGTCAGTTCTATTATATCTAGGACTATTTCTCCTGCTTTGTAGAACAACACTAGCAGAAGATCATCCATGGAATCTTTCTGCATGCTTTATTCAGTATGCTATAGATATTGCTACTATATTAAAATAATGCACAATTTTCTGTAACTTAAATACAGTAGACTTCTCCTTTCAGTTTCTTCCTCATAAATTCCCAGACATACTTTTGCAGCTTCAACATAGTAATAGTCTAAGTTCTGAGAAGTGTTTTCTAGGGAAGCAGGGTGGATTTTAGCAACTTTCAAGTTCAGGACTGACTCACTGAAGAAAGATCAAATATCTTTTTTTCTTCCAAAAACATATATACAACAAAATGTGAATGTTTTATGTTTATTTTCTATTATATTAAGATATGAAGTAGCATAAATGCCAATGGCTTGTTTCCTTGCATTCTTCTTTCTGCCATATTGCACCAAAATATATTGTATCAAAACAATCAAGTCCTTGCTTATTCACCATTCTTTTTCAAATTCCCTTAATGACTACACTCATTTAACCTTAGATTGAATAGTTCACTTCCTCACTAGTCCAACATATGAAAGCCACAGGTCATAGCATCGACTTCAATGGCGCCAAAACCCTAGCTACTATAGAAAACCCCAGCTACAGAATCATCAGAGAAGCCATAGAAATTGATACCTAATAGTATGAATAAAAGAGATGACTCCACCAGACTATCAATTATCTGGAAGCCTGCACTCACAAACAAAAAAATCTCTATACCACAATCCAAAAAAACACCTGGACACAAACAGACCCCCCCAATACCTCCAACCCAAACATGCCCCCAGCCAGCTACCCAAATAAAACCATCTTCCTAATAACAATTATCGGCCATTCACAAGAAACCAAGCTGCACTAAAAAAACCCCTACCAAAAACACAACATTGCCACTAACCAAGAACACGCAACTGAAGACCAATAAACACAGATCTAGACTCCCAGCCAACCAGGATGAAGAAAAAAAACCATTCAAATAAAGCACAAAACCAGCACCAAATTCAAAAAAAAAAATGGCTGCCAGCCTGAACCATTAAAAAGAACTAATATACAATCCTGAAGATGGCAGATGAGATTCTGCTGAAATGTCACTGTAACTTTAAAAGTAAATTCTGAATTTCTTCTTTTGACCAACTGAGAAAGATTAAGAATATTAAGTTTAAATAGGAAGAAAGGATCCATCTGAAAGGAACGAATTGCCACTTTGAAATGTGAAGGTTAAAAACAGGATATCAGATATAGCACTAAATCACACACAAACACAGCCACACATACACACACACACACACACACAAACATACAAAAGAGAGAGAGGGGGGGAGGGAAAAGGGGGGAAATTAAATTAAGAACCACCAGATTTAGATTATCCAATAAGAATCCCAGTGATTATTTTCTGGATCTTACCAGGATTTATTTCAATAAATTCACCTCACATTTTACTTAACTCATAGTAACTATCACAGCAGATTTAAAGTTAGAACTTGACTTATTATTGTTTGAAAATATTAGATTCTTTGCAATCAGAAAAAATAGAACTCCAATTTTAAAATCTTTTTACATATTTATGATATAAGTTTAGTTCTATATTCAAGTAAATAATGCGATAAGTCTAAAAAATAATTATTAGGAATGCTTTTAGAATCAAAAGACTATGTTAATGTTTGTGTTTGAGGTTCTACTGCTAAAATTTAAAGGCTAAATGTTCTATATTTTCCTCTACTGTGAATAGAATTAACTAGATGCCAATTTATACTTCATTTTTAAAAGTAGCTGGTATTCTACAAGCAAGACCATGTTTAAATCTTTTGTAATTAAATTAAAAGGGGGAAACACATTTTTTTCTCTATGAAACAAATATTCAATATTAAATGAATTTAAATGTTCAAGTATACAAAATTCTGAAAGGAATAAGTGCCTGATTCTATCAAAAAGTTCCACATTTAAATATTAATAAATGATCTTCCATTAAATAATTTGTGTTATAAAATAGAATTATTTGAGATTATGAAGGAAATATAATTTGTGTTATGATGATTAATATTTTAACTGGCAATAGAATTGGACTTTGGCCCCACTATCATTAAAAAAACTACAACTAGGCTTTCTGTAGTTTGTAACCTTCTACACTGATCAAAACATTAAGAAAATAAGAAGATATTAAAAATAACAAAAATATTAGAGTATGTATTTAGCTACATATATACTATACATACACAATCTGAATTTAAGCTTGACAATTTATGAAGGCCTTAATTGTTTATAAGACATAAAGCTCAGTTCTAGTTTCCTGAAAGAAGCTTGCTAATGCTGTCATTGAATGGGACTATAATATCATGCATCTTACATTTCAGTTTTAATGTCAGAAGAAAGGTGAAGAAGGGTTGTGGAAAAAGGTGTCAGAGGAAGATCAAGTCAGAATCATTTGCTAGAAGATAGCTATCATAGTATACTAAATTAAGGTTTGTAAGGGTATGTGGGACTGACCTTGGAAAACAGGACAAAGACCCACAACCTAGGCAACAATTGGATGAGAGACAACTCAGTCTCCAGGTGTGGGAAGGGAAGCCTGGGAAACATTTCAAAAGAGCCCTGAGGGGAAAATGCTTTCAGTCTTGCAAGATTCTGTTAATGTAACTTTATAACAGAGATGGTATTCAGCAGGTTCTGACCAGTTCTGGAGAACCGGTAGCAGAAATTTTGAGTAGTTTGGAGAGCTGGCAATGTGATGCAATGGGGGCCTTACTTCTCCAAGTAGTGTTATAGATCTGGACTGCAATAATACTGATAACCTCTAAATAACAGCAAAACTATTAAAAAAGAACCCAACTGACTGCTTATAACTATCTGAATTTTTGTCAAAAATTCAGAAATAACTTGAAGGTGATCCAATAATAGTCTTCCCTTTTGTCACTCAAGAAATGTTGACAACAAGGGGGAAAAGGTCTCATCTTGCCCCTAAGATTATGCAAAATCATCAGCAACAAAAATCTATTTTAAATCCTCACAAAAATAAATCTTAAAAAGGAAAAGTAAATACAAGCCAAAACAAAATTTTCATAATAATCTTTCATGATCGTCAAGCCTTAAAGCAGGCATTTCTCTTACCTGAAGCTACATTGTTTAAATATATATAACTATATATAAATAAACATGACTTTCAACTACACTATCAGACTATCCAGCACTGCTGACATCATGGGAACAGAGAAAATTGGGATTTTTATTGAAGGGATAAAGACATACTAGTTTTACCCACATTGAGAAACTGATAATTGATAATTTCGTATCAACAAAATCACAAAATCACAAAATGCTTTCAACATGAGTTTCTGATAGTATAAATATCAAAGTACTTATACATTTTGAAAACTGAAGACTCAATGTCAAGGGAGAGCCTGTCAACAACAATTTATACAATGCTGCAAACAACATGGACAGCACAATCTACTCCAAAGGTCTGCATAAAAGTAAATGACAACAACAAAAAGGATTTTATTTGGAGCATGGAATTAGCATACTATAGCTTGAAAGTTTGGTTGGCCATTCCAGAGAGGTTTCATTATAATTGAATTAAAACCTGAAATATTTCAGTATTGATCCAGATGAGTTTGGAGTAGTTTAATTGAATTAGGAAAGTAAGTCTGGTGAATCTTACTCCTCTTCCCTCTTGTCTGCATGACCAGTGTATAGCTTTCCTGATCACTTTCTTAACATTTCTTAAGCTGCATGAAGCACATAAAGCATGGCAAACTTAACTGGATATCTTATTATTTCCCAGATCTTGCTACATTTACCGTCCCCTTGCCTCTCCCTGCTGTTGCCACTGTCAGCCTTTAGTATCTGATTCTAAATCCACCCAATCCTTCAATTCCATGAGACAAAACAGGTCTATTACTGATCATATAGTTATCTACAATGTGTCTGACTTGAAGGGAATTGTTTACTATGGAAATTAAAACTGAAAAAGAAAATGTGCTCCAGTAAAAGCTTAAATCGTTTAGACAATATACATGTACATTACACTGCTGTTGAGTTCTCTGAAGTGAAATCTGGAGCTGTGAGGTGATATCAATGGCTCAAGTTTCTATGCCCTTTTATATTACTATGGCCTTACTCTTTTTCTAGTGGGCACAACATTCATGGTTAATTAAGGTATTGAGTTAGCACTTTCTCATTGTAATGGACAATGAGAATTGTCACTTCCTAAATAAATGGCTCACTACATGGGGCTGCCCTTAAGGACCACTCGGAGGCTTCAACTGGTACAGAATGCAGTTGTGATGGGAGTCTCCCGATACTCCCATATTACACCCCTCCTGCATGAGCTGCATTGGTTGCCGGTTACCCTCTGGGTGAGATTCAAGGTGCTGGTAATTACCTATAAAGCCTTACATGGTTTAGGGCCGGGGTATTTGCAGGAGCACCTGCTGCCAGCAACAACTACCCATCACCCCGTGCTCTCCCACAGACAGGGCCTCCTCAGGGGGCCATCTGCCAGACAGTGTCAACTGGTGACCCCCAGGGGGAGAGCCTTCTCTATGGGTGCACCCGCCCTTTGGAATCAGATGCCCTTGGGGCTTCTAATGGCTCCTGACCTTTGATCTTTCCGTTGTGACCTGAAAACATGGCTTTTTCAACCAGCAGACCTGGACTGATGGGGGATTTTTATTGGTTTGTTTGTTAGTTTTAATTAGGTTATTGGGATGTCCATTTAGTACTTTTTAAAATTTTTGTATTATATGTTTTTATTGTTGTGAGCCACCCTGAGTCCTTCGGGAGATAGGGCAGCATAGAAATCCCAATAATAAATAAATAAATAAAATAAATTGGCATATTTTCATTTTAATTAATGCTGCAATTTGAACAATAACTATCTTCTGGAAATTTAATAAAATAAATAACCATTGCGATAAGAAAGTAATTTTCTGTGTACAATAAACTATGAAATGGAAAGTGCTTTTATTTATTTCAAAACAAACAAAATTGTAGTCTTTCATGATTTATCAGATTCCTTAACCATGACCTTGCAGGATGATATATCTTCATATACTTCAGATAGCTTTTAAATGTAAAGCCCAGAATGGAAATCAGTAACAAAAGAATATGCCTGATTGAAATGATGAAGGACAATAGATGTAACACTTGATGTAAAATCTTCAGTAAGTAAAGTGGTAATTGTGAAATGGATTGACTACTTTTATTTCTTTTTTAGTTAAAAAAAATCAAAGGGACAGGAATTGGATTGTATAACAAGGCTTGACTCTAGGAAGTTTGATCCTGCCAGAAGTGACAATTGACTGGAGAAGAAAAGACTGGAATAAAATGAGAATGGAAAGTATTTCCCATCTATAGAGGACCTGTGGAACTTTATGCAGGAACAAATATAACTAAGAGGCAAATATAACAATTACTAACCTGAATAAGCAGGCCAGGCATATAGTAGTGCTTGCACAGAACAAAATATAGTAAACTCTTGTTAATTTGACTGTCTTTCTCTCATTAGTTTCTCTCAGATGTTCTTGGGACAAAAGCAGCTTTGGGAATTAGAAAACAACAACAAAAAATATTAGAGCTTTGGCTCCTAAAGAAATAAGCACACTTAAAAGAAGCTCATAGAAAGGAATACAGTGCGTGAATACTTATATGCTCAATGTACTTTCTGAGTATTAGAAGTTTGTATGGGCATATTTATGACCATTTGAATAGCAGAAATAAGTTTTAATATCAAACAAAATTAGATATATTGTATAAAGTTAGACATGTCACTTCTTGAGTTGTTTATAAAATCTTTAATAAAAGCTTTACTTGCATCCCAACTGTTCATTCTCTTAACTATTTTTTATCTTTTAATTCCTTTTTATAATTCTCTACTATTACTATTTCTATTCACACTTAGAATGTTGCATTTAATTTTATAAAATAAGATGCAGAGAATCTGAAAAGAATGAAGAGCAACAAAGATGATTAGGGGGTGAAGGCTATAAAACATATGAAGATTGGTTGCAGGAATTAGGTATTTCTAGTCTAGTGAAAAGAAGAACTAAGGCTGAGATGTTAGCAGTATTCCAGTATTTGAGGGGTTGCCACAAAGAAAAGGAGGATCAACCTATTTTTCAAAGCATCAGAAGATAAGACAAGAAACAATAGATGGAAAAGGATCTTTGCCTTTCAGGTACTTTCTTGAATTGCCATTTTTGTCTCTCCATTAAAGTGACCACCATATCAAAGAAAAGGTTTGGAAATTTACCTTGAGTGATTTTAATGTTTCTCAGAAATTCTGTCTGTTTGGAACCATTTCCAAACCCCAAAATGAAACTTTCCCAAACAAGGCAAAAAGAAAGGGCAAATTCCTCACCCTCTTGTTTTTCCTCTTTTGTCTTTGTGTGCCCTTAATACTTTCATTTCAACTGGCATTCCATATTAGTATTGCAGTCAACATCTCCATAGTTACAATTTTACATCACAGTCTCACTCCTATTAACCTCATCTTTTGTTTTGTAAAATATAAAAATTTTCTGCATTCTTTAATAGTAAACAAAAAAAACCATTCCCACAAAGGTCTAGTTCATTTGCCTAATTTAATTCCAATTTATTTAAAAGCACGTCATTAAAAAAAGCTTACAAAATAATTACCTTTATCTGTCTTTATCTGTCTGTTTTTATATTGACTTCTTGTTATGGTTTTTTGCCAAAAGTTTAAAAATCTTTAATATTTTTTATTCCTTTATAATTGAGAAAAAATAATTCACCAAGCAAAAATTTTATCCTACTGTTCACAAAGTTTTCTCTTTAGGTGTAAATTAATTACATCTGCAAATGGTTAAGAAGTTAAGTTCTTGTGAACTTTGTTCAAATAGCTGTGAACTTCATTGACTCCCAGATGCTTAACTTAAATGCTGATTGCAAAAATCTCAGTTCCTGTGGTCTACTTACAAGGACCAGCTGTTTGAACTATAAGTGGACAATCTCACAAGCTCTCCTTTTTCTGGAAAGGCCTCACAAGAAAGAATTCATCATCCAGCAGCTGATCTCCTGCCATCACCTGTCCTGTAGGTATATCTTGTGGATGATGAATCCTTACTGTTAAGTTTGCATGAAGAGTCAGACGCGGAGTGCTTCAGTGAAGAGTTTATTAGTGACTACAGCTCATAACAGACCCGATTTGGCTGGGCTGCGGCTGCTACTTATAGCCAGCAGCCGCAGTTGCCAGCCAATCAGAGTGCAGGATTTTCCCGCACTTTTTAAAACAATCATTTCTGACATTTTACAAGAACAGTTCAAACTAAACCAATCACATTCAAACCTGCATACATAACACTTATCATAAGTTTTATTTAGTAATAATGTAAAAACATGTTATTTTGGTTGAAACAGTTATAGAAAATGAAAGAGAAAAGATTTTAAACAAAAAGGCAGAGAAGATAAATACTACTCACAAATTAAGGTTTACTACAACAAATATGTTAACAGTAAGTGAAATGGAAATAAATGGAACTATGAAAAGCCCAAAAAATGAGTTTGTAAATAAACCCTAATTAGAGAAGTGGCTATTATATAAATTGCAAAAAGAAAAAAAACGATGTTGAATTTGCAAGAGGGAGATTTTGTTTTATTTGTTTATTTATAACCTGCCATCATCATCATCATCGTCGTCATTATTATTATTATTATTATTATTATTATTATTATTATTATTAATAACTGCAAATCCTATTTTTTTCCCAGAACAACAACCATGTGAAGTTAGTCGGGCTGAGAAAGAGTAACTGGCCCAAAGTTACCCAACTGACTTTCATGGCTAAGGTGGAACTTGAACTCACTATATCTTATTTATAGCCTGGTGCTTTAATCACTAAACTGGATCTGTATCTATTAATACAGAGATACTGTATTAATGGACAATATAAAAAGGGTTTCATCAATATTATTCCAACTTATATAAAGGAAGTGACACCCCCCTAGAGAAAATAGATCTATATCTAAAGAAACAAACTTTACTGAAGATTAAAGAGGAAGATATTATGAATGACTCTAGAACAATATGGGAAATTTCTGAAGCTGTAAAAAAGAATAAACTAGCAAAGGTGCCTGGAAATGCCTTGAGGATGAACTTTTACAACCTTTACAAAGCACAGTGAACTCTATCCTACAGGGAGGAATGATACCAGAGAATTGGAAAGAGGCCAGTATAATACTAATACCTAAAGGGGGACAAGATTTGACTGTAGCAAGAAACTATAGGCTGATATCATTATTGGATAATGACAACAAGCTGTTCACAAATATTCTACCTGACAGGCTGAAAATAATTTATCGAAAAGACCAATGGGGATTTTTACTTAGAATACAATTAAAGGAAAGGTTAGAAATATATTAAATATTTTGGAATATTTGGAAGAACACAATTAAAAATAAGATGCAATAAGCTTCTTCCAATACCAAGAAGGCCTTTAACAATTTGAATTAGGTTTTCTTGGTTTTGGAAAATATGTATTTTGGAGAGAATTATATAAAATGAGTAAGTCTGATTTACACTTTACAAAAAGCACATATAATTGATAATAGAGATATAAGAAAAACTGTAAGACATAAAAAGGACCAAGACAGCAATATGTTTCACCTCTCTTATGATATAAAACCAGATGACAGGATTATGGGAGTAAAGATTAAAGTTACCATGTGTGAGTTGGATGGCTATATAAATTTATTTAATAAACAAAGTTTAGAAAAGGAACTTTTGCATATTACTTGGTGTTGATTTTGAAACATCCTTTAAAGCAGGGGTCACCAACCTTTTGGACCTCAGGGACCACCAAACTCATAATTTTAAATCCCATGGACCACTAATAAGAATTTTGAGTGACGGTGGCTTGCTGACGTTGGTGGGAGAGAGAGAGAGAGATCTGATCTAACCTCGGTGGGCTGGCGGTGATGTTCTCTCTCTCTCTTTCACACACACACACACACACACACACACACACACAGGTCCCTCATCCCACACAGCGACAACACACCCACAAGGCACCTGCTCCACATTCCTGCTCCATTCTCATTTCAGGGGTAGGGAGAGAGAGAAGAGAAAAGTGCGATCCCAAAAAAAACGGGGAATGGTGGACCTTCTTGGGCTTTTGGATCCCAGGTCTCTGCTTCTGCTTTTTCTACAGAGACACTGGGAAAATCCCCAAAAAAGTCTGCAGGAAAATTCCCCACTCCGTCTTCCTACTGATTGATCGTTCTTTATTTGGGATTATTATTTCTTTCACTCCAACTTTTAGCTTCATGCAAGGAAAGCAGCAGAAGTCTTTCTTTTTCTCCCCCAAACTCTGCCAGAATGGTGCAGCCTCTTGGAGCAGGATGCCTTGCAGGATCCCAAAGACTCATTTCTGGTGAAGTTTGACTTTTGCTCTTTTCCTTGTGTACAGCCAAAAGCAAAAGAAAGAAGCAGTCCTGTGGCCAGGCCAGGTGTGTGGGGTGAGTGGGGCAAGTGTCCCCCCTTCACCCTTTCCCCCCTTCCCTCAGTACCTCATGTTGTTCACAATGCAAGCAATGCAAGCCTTGTGTTCCTGAGCAGCCTGAATTAATTGCTTTGGGTGGTGCTTTGGGGGTGATATTTCTCTGCAGACCACCAAAATTTTCTCGCAGACCACCAGTGTTCCCTTGCCCACTGGTTGGCGACCCTTGCTTTAAAGGGTTTTGAAATAACACTTAGCAAATTAAAAGAATTAAGTGCGTCAGAAGAGTTAAAGAGTGATAAATAGAAGAGGATGATGTTAACAAAAATATCAAAACAGAAGCTCAAATATGAGCTGTATGTTATTTTGAAACAATATATTAAGACATGAAATGAAGTTTAAAAAGACATGTTAAAATGATATGAACTATGGCTGGCCTTACCAGGGAGAATTTCTATGATAAAAATGAACATCTTGCTTAGAAAGATGTTTTTATTACAAACAATACCTTTTTTGAAAACTGATGTACCACTAAAACAATGACAGAAGGATATATCTAAATTTGTGTGGCAGCGAAAAGAACCAAGGTTTAAACATAAGGTGTTTCAAGATAAAAAGGAAAGAGGAGGATTGGTTTTACCTAATTTGAAACTTAATTTTACAGCTTGCTATTTGGTTTGCATAAAAGAATGATGATGGTGGGAAATAGAAGGTTATTTGAATTAAGATACAACCTGAGATTTGGGTGGCATTTGTGGTAGAAGAAAATTACATTTAATGTGGATTTTATAAATCATTATGTTAAATGTGCCACATTGAGAATATGGAATAGATACAAACCCAAGTTGTGCTCTAAACATTTTTATGGTTCTCAGTTCAAAAGCAGTGTATAGATGAGATATTATAGTCAAATACAAATTGCTAACTCATTGTGAGATATTAGAATATAGTCAAGGAGAATGGAGAATAGTCAAGGAGAATAAAATCAAGAGAATATCTGATAGAAGAGGAATAAAGATGTCAATAGGTTCTTGTTTATAATTATTATAAAGATTTAAGTAGACAAAAGAAGTTATGGTTCAGGATATTGTAAGAATGAGCTTGAAACACAATTACATATACATGATGAACATAAACGCAGGGGTGGGATGCTACCGGTTCTGTCCGGTTCTATGGAACAGGTAGCTCTGAACAGCAGCAGACATAGAATCGGTTCTATGTCTGCTGCTGTTTTGGCCCACCCGCCTGCCCAGTCTCTTACCTGTCCTTTATTTCCTGCTTTTTCAACCTCAGCTGCTTTGTGCAACACAGCTGCAGTTGAAAAAGCAGGAAAAAGGGGCTTTTCCAACCACTGCGCACCTGCACGCAGCACTGCTCAGCTATCCGGGCATAAATTGCACTCGTGCAACTCGTGCATGTGCACGTGACGCAGAGCAACAGAACTGGTAGTTATACCAATTGGATCCCATCCCTGCATAAATGCAAAAATGTATACACTTTTATTGAAATTTGAAAGAAAAGAGCAAGAAAAAGAATGAATGTTAAGTTGGGCTGTAACTTTTGTTTATAATATATTATTATTATTATTATTATTATTATTATTATTATTATTATTATTTAGACTTGTATGCCGCCCTTCTCCCTAAGGACTCAGGGTGGCGAACATATAAAAAGAATACATTTACAATAAAAAAAATATTAAACAAATACTAGTCTATAGATTACTAAAAATTAAATTAAGACCATTAAAATTACAACAGTAAAAACAATACAATTAAAACAACCCACCCCCGGGTCAATCCAGGCCGGCCTGCTGAAACAGCCAAGTCTTCAGGTCTCGATGAAAGGAGCGGAGATCAGGGGCCAAATGAAGATCCGCGGGGAGCTGATTCCATAGGATGGGCGCTCCCACAGAAAAGGCCCTAGCCCTGGGGACTGCCAGCTGACAGTGCCTAACCGACGGTATTCCCAGGAGGCCCATCCTGTGGGAGCACACGGGGCGATCGGAGTGTGATGCTGGCAGGAGGCGTTCCTGCAAGTACCCTGGACCCAAGCCATTTAGGGCTTTATAAGTTGTTACTAACACCTTGAAGGAAACCTGGGGATATTATGTGATTGAAATGATTGAAATTTACACTATGTTAAATGTTAAGAAGAATTTTTTTATAACATTGGGTACCAGAAATCATCTAGAATGAAAAAAAGATACTTCAAATTAATGTTCCAATTAATGTGAACAAGAAAAATTGACATTTTATCATTTGGTGGATGTGTGAAAAAGCTACACTGTTCTGGATTCAAGCACACACATTGATTAAAAGGATTTTAAAGAAAGATATATAGTTGAGAGCAGAAGTCTTCCTACGTGGATTGATGGACAAACAGTTGAAAAAAAAAGTCATGGAACTTAGTTCTTGTAAGATTACTACTGACCAAGCACAAAGATGGAAAGATTTATTTATTTATTTATTTATTAATGGAACTTGTATGCCGCCCCATCTCCGAAGACTCGGGGCGGCTCACAACTAAAAACAGCAACAACAATAAATAGTTAAGAAAAAATTAAACTAAACAAGCCACAAGAGAATACAAATACAAAATAAAAGAATAAAAGAATAAAACCACCCCACCCAAGAGGGTCACAACCCAGATTGGTCAAACAACCAGGTCTTCAAATCATGACGGAAGGTGCAGAGGTCAGGGGCCAGGCGGAGCTCCAAGGGAAGTTGGTTCCAGAGGTCAGGGGCCACGATAGAATAGGCTCATCATTGGGGGACCGCCCGCCAGCATTGGCCGGCCGACGGGACCCCAAGGAGTCCTTGCCTATGTGCTCGCACAGGGCGGTTAGTATTCGATGTCGGCAGGAGTCGCTCCCTTAAATATTGAGGACCCATGTCATGTAGGACTTTGTATGTTAAAACTAAAACCTTGAATCTCACCCGGAGTGCAACCGGCAACCAATGCAGGCAGCACAGGAGGGGGGTAACATGGGAGAATCGGGAAACTCCCATCACCACCCACGCCGCCGCATTCTGCACCAGCTGCAATCTCCGAATGGTATGCAAGGGCAGTCCTAAATAGATAGCGTTGCAGTAGTCGAGTCTAGAGGTAACAAGGGCGTGAGTAACCGTGCGCAGGGCGTCCCGGTCCAGGAAAGGGCATAGTTGGTGAACTAGGCGGAGCTGGGCAAAGGCCCCCCTGGTGACGGCCCCCACCTGCTCCTCCAACCGGAGCTGTACATCCAGGAGGACCCCCAGATTCCACACCCTATCCACAGGGGGTAACACCACTCCCCCTATGGCCAAAGATGGACATTCCTGCCGAGACGCCGATATGCACAGCCACTCAGTCTTGGCCGGGTTGAGACGAAGCATGTTTCCGTTCATCCAGATCCGCACCGCATCCAAACATTGGGTCATCAGGGAGAGGGCATCACCGATCTGGTTCGGGGTGGAGATGTACAGCTGGGTGTCATCTGCGTACTGATGGAAACTCACCCCGAAACCACGGATGATCTCACCCAGCGGCTTCATATAGATGTTAAATAGCAGGGGGGAGAGAACCAACCCCTGAGGGACCCCACAAGAGAGCACCCTCAAGGACGACCTCTGTCCTCCTGCCAATACTGACTGTGACCGCCCCGAGAGGTAGGAGGTGAACCACTGAAGTACAGTGCCCCCCATACCCAACCCCCCAAAGGCGTTCGCAGAAAGGATACCATGGTCGATGGTATCAAAAGCCGCTGAGAGGTCTAATAGGACCAAGACAGAGGAAAAGCCCCTGTCCTCCAGAGATCATCCATCAGTGCGACCAATGCCGTCTCCGTGCTGAAACCAGGTCGGAAGCCCGATTGATACGGATCCAGGTAGTCTGCTTCATCCAGGAAAAGTGGAAACTGCCAAGCCACCACACTCTCAACAACCTTCGCTAAAAAGCGAAGGTTGGAGACTGGACGAAAGTTATCTAACATGGTCGGGTCCAGGGCAGGCTTCTTCAGGAGGGGTCTCACCACCGTCTCCTTCAAGGCGAAAGGAAAGACACCCTCCCTTAACGAAGCGTTGACAACTGCCCGGAGCCAAACGCAGGTGACCTCCCTGGCAGCATAAGCCAGCCAGGATGGGCACAGGTCCAAGAAACATGTGGTGGAACTCAGGCATCGCATGATCCCATCCACTTCATCCTCGGAAACAGGATCAAACTCTTCCCAGATCACACTGGCCAGACTGCCTGTATCCCGTTCCTCAGACCACTGCAAATCAGAGGACAACCCGCCCCGAGTTCGAGCGATCTTATCCGACAGATATTGACCAAACTCCTCAGCCCTTCCCCGCAATGGGTCTGCCCCCTCCCCTAAACAAAGGAGAGAACGGGTAACCCAAAACAGGGCAGCTGAGCGGGTATCTGTGGACACCATGAGAGTGGAGAGATAAGACCTTCTCGCCACTCTCATAGCTACCAGGTAAGTCCTAATATGGGCTCTTAGCTGGGCTTAATCGGCTTGGGAGCGAGTAGACCTCCACCTGCTCTCTAAGCCCCTCTGACGGCGTTTCATCTCCCGGAGCTCCTCCGAGTACCAAGGAGCCATCTGGGATCCATGACGTGTGAGGGGTCGCATGGGGACAACCCTGTCGAGGGCATCCAACGTGACCTGTTGCCAAGCAGCCCCCAGATCCTCGACAGAGCTGTGGGAAAGGGAAGAGGGAAGAGACCCCAGTTCTGCCTGGAACCGCTCCGGGTCCATAAGGCACCTGGGGCGGAACCATCTAGGCAGCTCCTCATCCCAGCAGTGGGGGGTGGCCTGTTGGAAGACCAGCCATAGGAGATAGTGATCAGACCATGGAACGGGCAAAGCCACAACAGTGGCCTGCCCTCCGACACTACGCCACTGCTCAGAGACAAAAACTAGGTCAAGAGTGTTTCCCCCCTCATGAGTCGGGCCCTGAATTAATTGGGTCAGGCCCATGGCTTCCATAGAAGCCATGAATTCCGGGCCAAACCCAACGTACTCCCCAGGGAGGGCAGACTGAAGTCCCCCAGGACTATAAAACCTGGGAACTCCACCGCCACCCCTGAGAGGATGTCAAGGAGCCCAGGCAGGGCTGCTGTCACACAGCTGGGTGAAAGGTATGTGAGCAGCAAGCCCACCCGACCATTGGGCCCCCACCTCAAGAGGAGGGTCTCACTCCCGCCTATCTCTGGGACAGTGACCTTCCTTGGAAACAGGGTCTCCCGAATAACCATGGCCACCCCACCACCCCTGCCCTGGGTCTATGGCTGGTGCACAACCTGAAAACCCAGAGGGCACAGATCTACCAGAGGGACACCGCCCTCTGGGCCCAACCAGGTCTCGGTAATACAAGCCAGTAATACAAGCCAGGTCCGAAGCCTCCTCCTCAATGACCTCACGGAGGAGGGTGGACTTGTTAGCCACAGACCTGGCATTAAAATACACCAGCCTAAGCCCAGGGTCCCAATTCCCATGCCCCCTTGGGAGAAGGCCATAGGGTCGGAGCAAGCGACCACACAAAGATGGCAGGTGCGTGCTCCCAACACATGATATGGCCCTATGCCTCGCCGTCTCCTGCCAACTCCAACCACCCTGGGGATCGCGGTCCCCACCTCAGACCCCAGAGCCCCACCGCCCCCAACCCCCACCACCCCACCATGAACCGGGTTGCACAAAGACCCATTTATCCCCCTCCTAACCCTTAAGACGAGCAATTAAAAATTTTAAAAGTTTCCCCTTCCTATCAAATTTAAAATTTAGCCCCTTAGTGATGGCATGCCACCTCTTGGGATCCAAAGATCCGTCATTAAGGTAAGCTCTTGACAGCGTAGGGGGCCACTTCACAGACAGGGGAACTGCCTGGAGGGCCCGTAATTCCAGTGGGGAGTAGGCAGGCATGGTAAATACATCTCAGGGCAGGTCGATACAGGAGGCAGTTGAAAGATGGAACAATTGCAAGATGGAAATACAATACAAGGAACAAGGAAGGAAAGATTGGGGATTATTCACAATGGATAAATTATTGGTGAAAATAGTGGAACTTGCTGAGGTGACTAAACTGACTTCTTTGTTCAGAGAAAAAAAATAATACAATTGCTTATTGCTTACTAGAAACCTCTTATGGACATTTCTACTAAAGAAAAAAATTGTAGTATATGTACAATTATAACTTTTATCTCTTACTCTGTAGGAGTGGTAGTCAACTTGGTCCCTACTGCCCACTAGTTGGTGTTCCAGCTTTCATGGTGGGCAGTAGCGGTTTTGTCCCCTACTTTATAAATCACTATTACTGTGGAACCGGTGGGTGGTTAGAAAATTTCACTACTAACAGAGATACACAAGTGGGTCATAGGTATAAAAGGTTGACTACCCCTTCTCTATAGTTACAATGTACTTTAATTCCCTTTCCTGTCTAATCATCAAAACCCTTGAAATCAAAAATCGTATGTTCAATTTTTTTTACTACTGTTAGGAAGTAATAGTAGGAAGGTTTTTTTTTTTTACTTTTTGGCACTTTTGGCACTTTTACTTTTCTGGGTTTTTTTCTTTTTCTTAGTTCTAATTTTTATTAGTTCTTATATTCTTTCTTAAAATCTTTGATAAAATTATATTAAATATAACTCTAATTTAATTTAAAATTTAATATTACACTTTAATATATTAAATTTATTTATATATATGTATATCACTGGCTTATATAATTTGGAAATTCATAAACATAAATAAGGGGATATATTACTTAAAGGTATGATAGAATCACAAAGTTGGAACAGTTATTTAGGTTATTGGATCAAACCTAATGCTTAGGGCAAGTCCAAATGTAATTTACCATGTAATTCATAATTTACTTTAAAAATTCATCTTAAAGCATTTCTGAGATACTGTTTTTAGAGAAACAAAGCCCATTGCTTCTATATAATTATGTATTCACACATTTGGAAATGTTTTTTATTATACAACTAAAATCTGTCTTAAAGCCAAACACTATATGACTTTCTTCAATGTGTTATATATTCAAGGATATGAAAAACGCTGTCATTTATTACTCCCAAGCCTTTATTCCCAATTCTTTTTACCTCTGTCTTAATTTTTAACAGTGATGTTGTATCATATGGCCAACTGTAGCAACCTGATTCTATATCCACCACGCATCCTCCAAATAACTTTCTTGCCATCCAATGCACCCCTGATTACCTGCACCTGGAATGGACTCCTCCTCCTCTCCCCACACGCACTCCTTGTTCTTGATACTGCACTGATTTCCAATCTTCTGATGAGTCTCATTGTGCTTCTCTTAACTGTTCCAGTTTGTCTTCTTAAAATTGTAGTATCAGAACATCCTGGAGGTGCTTTGTCAAATAACAACTGGACTTCCTTTGTTTTTGCTTGAAGACGTTTCACTTTTCATCCAAGAAGCTTCTTCAGTTCTGAATGAACTGAATTGAAGAAACTTCATTCAGAACTGAAGAAGCTTCTTGGGTGAGAAGTGAAACATCTTCAAGCAAAAACAAAGAAAGCCCATTTTCCTTTAGAAAAAGCACCTTTGGGTCAACCATGACCTGGATGATTGAGAATCTCCATACACATTTAGTACCAGAATAGGACTCAGTACACAAGATGGGTTCTGACCAGAGCAAAATAAAACAAAACTATAACTTCTAATTGTTTGAAAAGTATTTCTTACTACAACCTAAAATTGTATTTGCCTTTTCCCCCCAACAATATCACATTGCTGACTAATGTTCAGCTGGCAATCAATTACCGTTCCAAGCTTTTATGCACAATTATTACTGCCAAGCCAAATTTCCTTTCTAAATAAACATATTTGATTTGTTTCTTGTGAAGAAATCTGCATGTCATGCTGCTATTATCAGCCCATTTCTCTAAGCTATCAAGATTTCTGTCTTTAGCTATCCTACTCAATTCTGTTTTATTCAATTTCTTTTTAACTAGGTCCATTAAATGTCACCTCGTTTGTGCTGAATATCAGTCTTTCCCAAAAAAATGATACTCTCCAGATATGTAGAATTTTAACTTCCATAGTTTTCATACCAGCTGGAGGGTTATGGGTGCAGAACTCCAACATATGTAAAGGCTTCCAGATAGGGAAAAACTGTTAAGCATCTTTGCAATATGCATGTCAACAGTGTTTATGTTGATTAAATGTAATATTGAGCAGCAAATTTCTTTTATTTGTCTTGCTACTTCTCTTTCAGCTTCCAGAGATTTTTAGCTATTCATTATCTAAATTTGCCCTATTTATCCCAGATTTCTCAAATAACAGCCAGATTATTATGAAAAGAGCTTGCTGATAGTAAGATTTTTGAATTGCTTCAGTGATTGCCATAGGTAGGACTATTCTGGAAAATAGCAACAGCTGCACAAACTGTCTTTTAAAAAATCTTTTAAAATAAAATCTGTAATACTGAATCTTTTTGCTTATGAAATGTCAGAAACTATGTTTACTATAAAGCTTCTGCTTTAATGCCTCTGAATTTACAGTGTTAGAAAATATTCATAATAACCACCAATAGTTCAGCCATGCCAGCATTCAGCAGAATGAAAGAGAGAGCATATAGCAGTCATCAACTTTCGTTAAAGCTAAATCTAGCAATTCTATGTAAAAATAAATATTATGGGGAAAGCGTGTGATTGTTACTGTCGCAGGAACCTTTGGTCAGAACAGGAACAACTCACAGTGTGACAAGAGTTAATATAAAAGAAAATAGTCAAATAGAATCACTAAAGAAAGGATGCCAAAGGAGATACAAAATAAAATGTAATAAAGTAAAGTAAAATACAAAAATTGAAATAATTTTTAGAATAATTTAAAATAATTAACTTGAATTGTTCCACAGAAAGTTGACCATGGCAAGTTGGCCATGGAAAATTGGCTGAGGAAAGTTGTTCCATTCCATTTCTTTCCTGCAACCTCCAGCCTAATGCAGCTCAATTTTTGAAATATGCTACCAATATGTTAGATAAGGTCACCTTAATTTGTTACCTTTTTTTCTTTTTGTCATGACAGCTTTCCTAAATACTTCACACACCCCTTGAAGAAAACAAAAAAATGAGCACGCAGATTACAGTAAGAACAACATAATATTAAAGATAAATCTATTCCCATTCCCAAAAACCTTATTTTTATTTCAACGGCTGTGAATTATATGCATTCAGAGCCCATAATGAATCCCAAACAGTTCATGAATAATCCAACAGAAGTCTGCCACAGTCTTTCGGGATAAGGGTGATAAGCACCCACCTTTATCTCCCTTGAAATGCTGCCAACGACTAAATTGCCAATTAGCTGTACAAGGCCAAACGGAGCACAAAGTCAACATGGAGCTTCAGATTTTAAACCAACCAGAACGAATAAAGTTGCTTCCTGCAAAGGCTCATTTCCCTTTGCTCCTCCTTTATGGGAGGGGCCAATAATCTCCAAGCCTTATTCCCAATTTGCCCTTTTTGTCTTAACTGTTCTTGCCTTCTGGCAGCTCTGCGCAAGCACACACTGTGAACAGGCTCCCCCTGTTCCTCTGCCTTGCTGATGTCAGATTCTGGAGGCTCTGGTGTCAACACATAACTCTCAGATGGCCCTGACTCCATCTCTTTGTTGGACACAGATCCCTTGTCCGAATCCTCCCCAGACTCCAGGACTGGTCTATGTTCCTTCCCACTATCCGACTCTGCTGCCAGCTCTGCAGGCCACAGACCACAACAGTTCCATTGTGAGTTGGCCATGGTGAATTGTCCTGTGGTGACTTGGCTGCAGCAAGTTGGCTGCAGTGAGATGGCCATGGCAATTTATCATAGATTCCAAAAAGAATCTGGAAACATTGCCCCAATGTCTTCCTATGGGAGAGACATTGAACTTAAATTGTTGCTGGTAGTTCCATTCTCAGCCCCATTCTTGGTCATATGACCCAGGGCACAGCTATGAGCCATGGTGGCACAGTGGTTAAAGTGCAGTACTGTGGGCTACTTCTGCTGACTGACTGCTGCCTGCAATTTGGCAGTTCAAATCTCAGCAGGTTCAAGGTTGACTCAGTCTTCCATCCTTCTGAGTTCAGTAAAATGAGGTTCCAGGTTGTTGGGGGCAATATGATGACTCTGTAAACCACTTAGAGAGGGCTGTAAAGCACTGTTAAGCGGTATATAAATCTAAGTGCTATTGTTGTTCCTATTCTGTGCTTCCCTATTCTGTGCTTCTAAGTGCTATTGTTGTTGCTATTCTGTGCTTCCTAGATACAACACAAGAGGATGCACAGATACACATGTGCATGGTATAATTTTGTTCTTTTTCTTACTGCAATGGCCACTGCTGGTAAAGGGACTATCCCAACATTAAGAAACTATTCTGTATGCTGTCCATTCCTTGTTTTATCTTTCAAAAATACTAAGGGCCCACTGGTCAATATTGGGAAAACTCCTTAATATTTTAATACTAAGGGCCCACTGATCAATATTATGCCCTTATTGTGCCCATATAGGCAATATTGTGCCCATCAACTAGTTTTGCCTCATAATGCAATATCTTAAGTGTACACTTGAAATTATATTTGTCACCATGGAGTACTACTTAAAAACTGTACTATTGTGTCAATCAACTGGTTTCAACAGTTTAAACCAGTTGATTAACACGAAGAATTTAAATAAGATTTTGGAGCTATACTGCCAGACAGAACTGCTTGAATTCTTATTATCAATACAAAACTGGACCAACAGATCTATAAAATAAAAGTGTTTGCTTAAATGTGAAACAACCATATTTATCAAAATGGCATTGGAACTTTTTCACACTCCAGAAAGTTTTTCTTTGTCAAATAGCAGTTAGTCCATCAGCTGGGACAAAGGTTCAGCAAGCTAATCTAAAATATTTTTACAGTAATGTCAAAACACAGTCCATAACAAGTGGCTTTTCTAAAATGGGGAAAATAAGATATAAAGTAAGCCAAACCATATCAATAATGTCATATTTATTGTAACAGTCATTGTGGTATCATAATTGAGATTTTAGACTAAGCAGCAGGAGAGGGGGATGACTTTGGTTCAAGTCTATCCTCCACCATGGAAAGTTACCCAAATAATTTACTGGAGTGACTTTGAACTAGTTATTAATTCACAGTGCAACCTATCACAAAACCTTGCTATTTGGTAAGAAAACTGGACAAGGTACCACTATAAACTGTAAGATCTTGAGCAGATGAAGTATATTATCTAAAAAACAGTTTTGAAGCACCTACATATACAGACATTTTCCTGGGCTGCTTCTGTTGAACCCTATAAATATTTTATCTAGGTAAAAATGTTTAGTTCTTCAGTAATTTAATCACTTTAAATTACATTACAAATTACAGTAAGGCTATAGTAATCCCATAAACATTTAGCACAAAGTAAATCCCAGTCAGATTAATGGGTATTAATTTGCTATGAGACCCAAATAAGATATCATTATTGATTTCCCTATTGCTAATAGGAAAACTATTTGTAAAGTATAAGAAATATGAAAAATGGTATTTAGTTTAGTTGATCTTCCTTCAAATATCTTTTTCTCCCATTCCTTTTCTTTATCATAACCACATATACATTCTCATTGTGGAAAACTTCACAAAACATTCCAAAACATATTATCTTTGACAACAAGAAACTTTGTCTATCAATGTAGTTCATGTTGAGCTTCATTGCCAAGTACTGATTGGCTGAGTGCCTCTGCACCAAAACAATACATTTGCTATGAATACAGGTGAGAGGTGCCTGGATGGAGTCCATTCTAGACAAGCCAAGATTTCATTAACTGAGTTGCATTTAACATAAGAAGAACTTATTGTCGTTATGATTCTTTTTCTGCTAAATAAACTCAAAGCAGGAACAAGAAGGAAACTTTCTAAGTGGAATAGGGGAGAAGAATGAAGAATTCTTCATGGCCTGTAGAAAAAGAGGCATTTTCTGTAGTCTGCAAACTGCCCTTGGAACATCCTTGTCATCATGCAAAGGCATTTTTATTCTCACAGGCCTTTTAAATAATAATGCTGGTGCTAGGTTCCTCTTGATAAGCTCGATCGTAAACGGGCGCAACAAACAAAGATATGTGAGCTTCTGATAAATAGATTTATAATAGAAAATGCAGCCATTATGAAAGAATTTTGGTATCTGTTGTGTCTTAAATGAAAGCCCTATTTGAAGTGAAAGTGAGATTTAGATTCTGGGTCCTCTTTCTCTCCCTTGTACAATGTAATATGCTTAAGGGGGACAGTTTCCACTTTGCAATTTTTTAGTAATCTTTCAGCGATATTTTTCTAATCTTGAAAGAACTGACTCCCATATCTAGTGTGATTTTTTGTTTTACCTTCAATTGCAGCTTCTTCTTTGTTATTGTTTATTCCTTATATTATGCTATATATTTTATGATATCTTAGTGTATGTTTGTTGTAAGTTATAGACATTACTTTCATTTTTCTAATAAATTGATTTTTTGTTAAAGAAGCAACATATAATGTTGATTTAATTTAATTTATTCAGTTAGGAACCACCTGAGTTAAAAAAAAAATCCTTTGTGGTGTGCAATAAATACCTAAATACATCTTTCTCTTTTTTGTTTTATTTACTTTTAACTTTCTACCTATAAGATGATATACATATAAAAGGAGTTGTCTTCAGTAAAATTCAAGTACTCTATACTTTTTTCTTTTTATATAGACATTAATTTCTTGAACATCCATGGGTTGTTGTGATCTTAAGTTCTTTTGCTTGATCTGAAGATTTCCTGTCTGCATGGGGTTAATTAGGTTTAAACCACTGAATCTGTACCTTACAACCTTGGCCATCAGCTTTGCATAGCCAGAGAGAGATCTTGTCTTCCATGTGTTCAATGAGGGCTTATAATGTATTTCTGTGAATAAATGCCACTATTTGCACTGTCATAGCCGATCAGTACTTCACTGAAATAATAGTAATAGTACTGATAATGATGAAAATGATATAAATAATAGAACTGTCATACTACAGGAATATTTTTTCCAACAAATCTGATTAAAGGGTTAGCAGTGAGATAGAGTAACTAAAAGAAATCTTTTACTGAACAGCAGTCTTGAAATAGATAACTCTTCCTCTGTTTTGCAAAATTATATAAGTCTAAATCCTCAATTCTGTAGGTTTCTGTATCACAGCATCAGTGTATAGAAAGGAAAGGGTTTAAAGAATGAAAAAGGAAGGCAGGAAGTCTTTCTTTTAAGTGTTAAACTTGCCTTATAATTGGATTTGCTACTTGATAGTGAAAGCTTTGATTAGCTGTTTCCTAGAGCTAAGGAAGCTTATATAAAACTTTGGGTTGAAACCAATTATTTACATTTCCATGGAAAATGTCATTATTAGTACATTTTGCTCTGTAACTGTTATTCTAATGTGTTGTGGGATGGCTCCTGCATGGCTTGGTAATGATGTTGGAGAAATCATTTAAAGTACATTTAAAGAAGAAAAATAGCATGTACATATTTATGTAACTCTAAGTACCGGGCTCTCTGGGGAAGTTGTACACTCCTGCCTCACCAAGGTAGTTTATTTGTGCCAGTAAAGATTTATGTTGCTGAAATAAAGTTGTGTTGCATAGGAAGCCCTCAGCACACTAGTAACATGCCTTAAAATGTTGAGTGAAGACTGAGTGAAGCAAACTTTCAAGTCTTGGCATTCTCGTTATGTCTTGCCATTCTTCACATGTATGGATTTCATCTCTTAGAATTCCCAGTTCACATGGCTATTGCTGAAATTCTGGGAGTTGATGTCTATACATTTGCAAGGCACTGATGTTGAGAAAGTCTGACCTAAATATTCCAGTGGATCATCTTTGGTGTAGGTTAGTTGAAATTTTAACAATGCACAGTTTGTGTGTACATCTAATAGATAAAGGATGAATTTTCCTGAAATTCCATCTTTCTTCCTGTAATATGAAATACATCTTTCTGTCAATTGAGGGAAGTGCTACATCCTGTAGTAATTTTTTTCCAAATTAGAATAAAAGCTAACAGAGATGTCTCTTTTGGAGCATAAAACATCATAAAACTATTAATTATGTCAGTAAAATACATTATTCATAAATTATTGATATACTTATAGACTGCCTTTCATTCTAATAAATATCAGAGTATTGTACAGTGAACTTGCTACAAGTAATCTTATAAAATAAAACATATAATGAAATCTACATAAGCAAGCTGAGAGTTACATATAAATAAAAACCTTTCATAATTGCTCATTGAAATGCAAAAAATACAGAATGCAAAAAGAATTTTAGAAGTTATTATTTATTTATTTATTATTTATTAATGGGACTTGTATGCCACCCCATCTCCGGAGACTCGGGGCGGCTCACAGTTAAAAGAACAATAACAATAAATACTTAAAAGGAATTAAACTAAACAAGCCCCAAGACATAATTACAAAATACAACTTAAAATCAACCCAGAATCTAAAACCACCCCACCCAGGGCCCCCCCAAGGGTCACAGCCCGGATTGGTTAAACAACCAGGTCTTCAAATCATGGCGGAAGGTGCGGAGGTCAGGGGCCAGGCGGAGCTCCAAGGGAAGTTGATTCCAGAGGTCACCACTAAAAATATTTCAATATACTTAAAATATGTTATAAGGAATAAGAGATAAGGAAGCAACAAATGTCAGGACACGAAAGTTAACCTTAGGCTAAAGAAAGATTGTCACATGTTGAAATAATTATTTGGTTCTCTTTCTTGTGGCAGACCTGGGCAGATTAAAAGCTTGATATAAATGGATATGTCAATGTCCAGTCTGTGTCAGCGATATGGATAGCATCCTATGGACCTGCTCTTCACAGTGTAGCTGTACAGAACAGCCTTTTGCAGGGCTAGCCAGAGAAGCAACATGCTTCATCACTTCTCTTGAAATAATCGTCTTCTGGGCATAGCATACCTGTCCAAAAGATCTGGGGAAATCCTTGAAACAACTATACTTGAAAGTGTGGAGAAGGAAAAAATGCACAAAAGGGTAGCTAAAATGATAGCTGTCCCATAAAGGAAAGTGACAACACTTAAGTTGCCTAAACAAACACATTGCAAAATTGTAGAACCAAAGCAATTACTGAATCAGAACACCATCCTTACAACAAAAATATCAGCATCTGGGAGTTCTTAGTTTTAAGAATGCTGGTAAAGGGGATATGGTCAAAGCATATAAAATTATGCAAGACATGGAAATGAGGGGTTTTTCTTTCTCCCACAGAACTTCTAAAACAGGTGAATATTGACACATGAAGAATAACAAAAAGACTTCTTGACCCAAGCTTGGTTGAAGTTGGCACAGGTGAGGTTACCAAAAGCAGAACTGTCCTCTCTACTCCCAAATAGAGAGTAGGCAAGGAAAAGCCTGATGCCTTTATAAGCTACCTGATGATGTTAAAGGAGGTGTAGCATATACATTTTCCAAGAAAATAAAATGTCTCAATAAGACCTCTCATTCCTTTTCTTTAGTGGAACCATCTGCTTCTATCTAGTTCAATACCAAAAGGAGAGGATTATGTGGTGGCAGCAATGTATGGAGGATGTGGGCTTTCATCTGTGCCTGATAATTCTAATCTCTGATACCATGCTTGCCCAGCCCAAGTTTAAATCAGGGGATTCATTTCCCCAGGTATAATCATGGTTTTAGGAGGGGACTAGGTCAGTGAATGGAAGGTAAATTCACTCATTGTTGGCTGCTAATCATAATGGTAATATTCAGCCTTCTGGAATAGAGCCCACATGCCTCTAAATGACAGATGCTAGAGAAGAGAGGGGGTGTAATTGTTCTGAAGTTCTCGGCATTCTTATGTTCTTAAACATGCATGCATGCATGAAACAGCTACATTAAAAAAAATGGTATTTTTCTAAAACTTGCACTTTATGACAACCAAGCAACTTTTCATTCTTCTATGCATCTTCATAAGTTTTAGCCAGCAAGGAATAGTGGAGTTCTTCCCTGTCTTTTAGAGAAACCTGCCTTGCAGACAGCACAAAAGATGGGGAGACCTCAACATTAGAGAAAAGGCTGAATAAAAACAAAATAAGTCAATCAATAAGATGGCTAATAGGCACCGCAACCTGCTTCTTCAATACATGTGCTTTGGAGTATAGATAATGCATGGTGCAAAAGTGAAGATCTCAATCTAGCTCTCAAATCCGGATTGCCATTCAGAGCTCTCCTCAACCCAACCTAGCGGCTGACGGATTTGCTATGCTGCCCGGTCACAACTCTCCGTCATTTCAGGGTGCAAATAAAAGAGCGGCTGGAAGAGGGTGTCGGTGATCCCGCCCGTCTAGAGAGATGAATCCAGCCCGGTTATTTACGTATTTATTTAGCTAGTTGCCGTGCGAATTCAA
Organism: Naja naja; assembly: GCA_009733165.1. NCBI lineage: Eukaryota > Metazoa > Chordata > Lepidosauria > Squamata > Elapidae > Naja > Naja naja. Next base: position 115,850,055 of record CM019149.1, on the reverse strand, counting down.
TTAGCAGCGTTAAACATTTGTTGCGGTTTTTGTTTACCGGTGGCAGTTTGTCAGTAGTTATAAGTAGAGTTCCATCTGCCAGTTAAACTACAGGGCGAATAGAGAGAAAATTTGCAGGAGAGAGAGAAAAGGAGAGGCAATCGAAAGGAAGGAAGGAGTAAGTGAACTAAATTCCGCCTGGCTTTATTGAAGAAGGAGCGGGGCTGCCGTGGGGCGTGCTGGTTGCTTTTGGCTGTACGGGAAAACGCCGGGGAGGTGAGAACAGCACACGCGAGGACTGTTGGCACGGTTGGCAAACCCAGGAGGCGCAAGGATGTGTTACCAAACGCGCGAGCGGGAGGCAGGGTGTCGTGTTCAGTGAGAGATAAACAGAAGATGCTCAACGCCTTTTGTGTGTGTGTGTGCCTTATTCTGCAAGCTCTTCCCTTCAAACTCCCCCAGATTGCTTCCCCTGCTTCTGCTCCTCGTCTCTCCCGCATTGTTCTCCTCTTTTCCTTGCTTTTGATGCACAGACGTTGTCACATTCCGTTGACTCGCCCCTCTTCTGTGTGTGTGGTTTTTTTTAACATTCACGCCTAGTGAGGCTTTAAGCCAGAGCCAGCAGCCTCTCGGGCGAGTTTTAGTCATGTGTGAAGCTCAGTTTGATCGAGCGCTCCTTTTCTGCCTTTTCACTCTTGCAAAAGATTAATAGGTGGCGTCACATTGCTCCCCTGCTCCTTTCCGCAGGAGGGACTTAAAAGGAACAACGACCCCCCCACGCCCTCCAAGCTAATCACTTTCGATAAGAATTTTCTCCCCCCCCAAAGAAAGAAAGAAGGAAGGAAGGAAAGAAAGAAAGAAAGAAAGAAAAGGGGGGAGATAACCGTGCAATCTACGAGCGGTGGCAAAACTGGGGAAGGCTAGAGATGCTTCACACTGCTAACAAGGGAAGGAAGGCTTCCACCGAGACAGGTAAGAAGTGCCTGAATGGGAAGGATCGGTGGAGGGAGAGAGACAAGCTGTTGGTTTTGCATCGGTTTTCAGCCCGGGAAAATATATCCGGTGGAGGATAGCAAGGGTCTTATGCCAGCTGTCTTTTGTTCGTGATGTAAAGTACCTGTAGTGACTGATGAATTGGAGCGTACTAAAGGTTCAGTTGAAAACGGGTTGTGTGGCAGGCAGCTACGATCTGAAGGACTCCCCCGCCTCTTCCTCCACACTCCCCGCTTGTCTTTAATTGTTATTTCCACCGCGGACTTTTATAAAAACACTACTGGACACAAAGCAGGAGTTTTGGCGGAAGGTTAAACCCAGGGCTGGAAGAAATCTCCATCGCTTGCAGTCTTGCTTGTAGCGGGCATTCTGCAGTTTGATGCCCAATTGATCTGAAGCGCTTTCCAAGAGGGATTTGGGCTAACTGCTGAGGCTAGGTGTTGGCGAAGGCTGTGGTTGATCGAGCTTCGCTGGTAAAGCATGACAGTCTTTCTAAAGTGCTCTGCAACCTACAGCGTGGTTCGCTTTACATTAAATAAGTCCTCGGTCCCCCCTTTCTTCAGTGAAAGGTTATTCAGGCTATGCAAACAGCATCCAGGCTTAGCAGCAATCAGAACAGTGGATGAATGTCAACTGTCCAATGGAGAAACTCTGACAGTGATGTCCACGAGTGCAAAGGGATGTAATAAAGGATTTCCTGCATAACAGCTAACACAGAGAGAGGCTAATTACCAGTCACAAGGTCTGAACTTTAGATTGGGGAATGGGAAGCATACTTATGCATTGTAAGTGTCCCCAGCTTTCACAACTAGGCCTTTACATTTTTGTAGGAGAAAGTAGTTAGCCTGTTAGAGGTAAAGTAAGCTTACAATGAAATTTTGTTATCATATACTGGATAATTGTGGGTGTATTTTTTTTAATTATCATATTTGTTATTTGGGAAGTCTTTATTTAAAACCTTTCTGTGTTGTCTTTACCTTATGTCTGAGTGTGTGCTTGTAAGGAAATGTAATATATTGTAACAATACTCCAAACTTGATAGGGGTCTGTGGAATACAACATACAGATGATACTTTATTTATAGCTTTTTCTCTCCTTTTTCTTATTTAGGATATTTTTAACTTACAATTATATTAAAGAACTTAAAATAGGAAATATTAAAAAATCAATAGGAGTTATGGTTCAAATTTGTATAGTAAATTAAAGAATTTCTGCAGGAGATGAAAAGTTATAGTACTGTAGTGCCTTTCCATGGAATAGCTGTACCTGAAAATAAATAGTATTAAAGAAAAAAAACTCTAAAAAATAAAAGGAATATTTGAAATGAAACTGAATAGTGGTTGTATTCTGTGCTCATATATTTAAGTACACATCATCACATATAAGAATAATTGATTTTGTAAAGCATGTAACATGATCCATAATATTTTTAATAGAATTAAAACTCCAAAGGTTATGTTTTCTTGTCAAGTTTTAGAAATGTAAGTAACTGTTTCCATTATAAGCAGTTTTTCGTAAAAAATAAAACACTGCCATTTGAAAAATATAAATGAGAGTCACATAGCATAGGTAGAAATCAGGTTTATTATAAAATAGGATAATTTAACAAATATAATTATACATTAAATTTGTGCAAAGTGTACAATGCAATAGTAAGTACTGAAAATTTTAACTTATTTTAACAAAAGAATTGAGTTTGCTTCTTCATAAAAAATGTCAGCTTAAGCACAGCTAAATAATACAGGAGGCAATTTTGATTTTTTCCTGTGCAAAAACCCTTAAATCTTCCTAGAATGTAGTCTTTGCTTCTCTGCATTCAAAGAACCAAACCTTTCAAATGACTTTTTCACATTATAATCATTGCATTAGTAAAATGAATGGTAATCTGCAGTAAATAGGGAACACTCTGTATCCCTTAAAAGACAGATACAGAAAGGTTAAGTCCTTTTAACAAGGCTAGTTTAAACCCAAGGGCAATAGTAAAGACTCTGTTGTCAAACCAAATTTCTGTTCATTCATAGTTCTCCACCCTCCTCCTCCTTCCCTAGCCTTTTTTGGCAGATGCTAACTTGCTTCTTCTCAACATTAACAGTGTGATTAATATGAATTGAAGCATTTTACGGATAATCCAGTAGATGCTGCTGTAGAGCAAAGGAAACATCACTTAACTGGCTGGGGAAAGAGGAGAGCGAGGAGAGCAATGGGAAGAAAAATCATGAGCTCTGCTGATTCTGAGTATGTTGACTGCTGATGGAAGAGTAATGTGAGATCATTACATTTTCATACCATTCTATAGGGTGTTATTAAAGCTGAAGCCACACTTGCTGGAATGATCACAGCTCAGTTAGGCACATAGCACGTCTGCTATTTTAAATTGTAAAATCAGTTTACTGTACATTACTATGCAGAACATTTCATCACTGAATACTAAAGCCCTTTAACATGCAAATTTTCTCAGAGGAAGAGCTGAAGCACAATGATCTTAAAGAAATAATGCCCAGATTCATTATAAAAATGGGCCCCAGTTGCCAATGCAACAGTACAAGTGTTTGTAAATTAAAAATCAGTGGCTACTACATTGATGGAATTGAAAATCAGTAGTGGCTTTTCTGATTAATATTGAGCACTTAATAGAGTCATTGTAAAATACCAGAGAACCTAAATTGTTAATTAGAAAGGATGCATGACTACCAGCACTAAAGGTTTTGTGAAGTTTTTAATAGGACAGGAAAAAAATATAGAAAAGCAGAATTTGAAGGTGAAAAAAGGAGATACATGGATGAGGAAGAAATGTGTAGTGCTGTGTTATCCTGCAAGTCTTGTGTAAGTAAATGTTGATAACATGACAAAGCAATCCAGTCAGCTACTTACTGATGCAATTTCAGGCAACCACTGACCTCTATCTGTGGGAATATTTATTTTTTCAGAAGTGATCCTGAAGCCATCAATTTACACTACATCAAAATAGTGAAGAATAATTTTAACACATCGTTGATTCTGGAATATAATGTGCTATTCCTCTTCTAAGCCATGTTTGTGTATAGCTACATTTCATGATAACTTGCTCTGTGTAGCTGATACAAATTTTGTGAACTGATTAAGTAGATTCTAAGTTCTTGGCATAATCTGTTGTTAAATGTTGAATACTATACACAGACACACACACACATGTCTATATGTGTGTTATCCAAATATAAGTAGGCTGTACTTTCTTCTTATACTACATTTAGCATTACTGTTAGCTTTCTTTCTCTTAAAGTATGCACCCAAATACATACCTGCTAGAAGGACTGATATTTCAAACAAGAAACTGTTTGCTTTACAACAGTACAGTTACACTCAATCATAAAAGCTTAATTCATTCTTTTACAAGTGAGCTTCTGACATGCAAGAGAAATTACCTTTCCTTTTTTCTGCCTTCACTCCCTATTATGTGCCTCACCTCTACAATAAAATACAACTTTCCAGACCAGTTCTGGTATGTGAAAATTGAAGGAGGAAGAAAAAAAAGTTTATTAATCAAAGAACTATATAGGACACAACCTTTTATCTTAATAAATATAATTGCATGTGACTGGTTTTAAAGCCAACTTATGTTTAAGATATTCAACTTACATCTGTCTTTGTGTATAAGGATCTAAAATGACTTTGACAGTAGTATTCTGCTATTCAAATGAACAGCAGTTAGATTCCTTTTACATAAGTACATTTAAATATGAATTTTAATCACTGATTAGAACATACTCAAGTATGTGTAATTTGGAGATGCTTTGTCATCACTTTCAGAATCATGTCATTTCATGTCTTAGAACTATTCTGCATTACAAGTTCTGAGAAAATTTTCTAACAAAAAATTATATCAATAATGTGATAAGATTCCAAATTTAAACTTGTTTGCATGCATTTTTGTTTAACATCATATGTCATGATGCTTTGAGTCAGACCCATTAAACTTTTTTGGACATCCTAAAAGAATCCCTGATTTCCGTAGTTCTTTTCTGTTCTAAAATGGAATTCTATTTTAGAGAGATGCTGGGATGTCATTGATTTAGTTACAATTTGTAATGACTTTCTATTATCTGATCTGAACAATATTCACATATGAAGTATTGTAGGTGCCTAACTTCCTATTTTTTCCCCTTACTGATTTTTCAGTTAGATCTTCACTATGAATTATGTTGTATATTTATGGGTAAACATTTAAAGGCATGTGAGTATATTTGAATAAGAGATGATTACAATTTAAGTGATTAACTGATACTTCAAAAGAAGGGTACTAGTTATGCCATTGATGTTAAATATGATTTTTAAAGTACTGTTTATTAAACTGTTCTTTAGGCATATTATGTTTAGAAGTTGCTATCTTTTATCAACTCAGCTTTGAAACTGTTTATTAGTGAAAGTTTTGGGGTCTTTAAATAGTTCAAAAAAGTATAGCAATTAATATTTCCAGTAATGTTGTAACGTTCTTAATTTGCCATGCATTTTGTAAGTGTTCCAAAGTCACATAAAATTTACATCATGCAGTGCAGTGTTCCGTATGATGTAAAACTCTGTAAGAACATTATACAAAATAAACTATTATAAAATTCTGCACTAATGGGGATTATTTTCTGGGAGGTTTGCCCCATTTCAACAGCTGTTTCACTAAGATGAATGGTTGTTGCTTTATTTTATAGGACTGCTGTTTTTATCAGTGTTGAATTATAAACAGATGAAATTTCAAAGCATTGGAATGGAAGGATATTTTTATGGCTTGATCACATTAAAATACTGTTGATTTCTTCATTTGAAACAGAACACATTCATTCTTCCTGCATAAGGAAACACCCTTTGAATCTTTGTTTTGTTTTTAGTAAAACTCCAGGAACGTACTATAACTGTATTATCTCTCCTGGATATAATGCCTCCCTTTGGAAAGCCTTTATTATGAGCAAACCATGGAGTTCCTTACAGACATCTCTCATTGTTTCTCTTTGATTGAAAACTAATATCATTCTGGAAGTCTTTTCACAAACTCTGTCAAGATACCACTGCAAAATCTGACACAGTATCTTTGCTTCTTTAACAAGCATCAACAGATACATTATCACTTCTTCAAAGAATTTCCATATTTCGATACATTTGAATTGTGTGCTTTGATACAGTTTTCAGTACAAAATTTTGATTCTTAAAAGTATGAAATGTTACATCTTTTGTGACAAAATCCAAGAAGTAGCCAACCCATATTAACCATCATGAATTATTTTAGGCCACCTCCACTGTAAAAAATGCAAGGTATATTGCATTTGTTGAAATATATGCCAACAACATATATTCTGCAAGGTGTTCGCAATATTGAAAATAAGTAATTTGAAATATTATTAGTATTAGTGCATTTATGAAGTATGTATGTGTCAGAGTGTAAATGTGTATATAAAGGTGCTGAGTTAATATTTAGAATTATACACAAATGTGTGCATGGCTATATATAATCACACAATAGTCTCTAGAGGTCACTAGAAGGTAAGGAATGGACAGTCATTAAATTAGTTTCTAAGGGGTCCACATGAGATTACTTAACATTTTAGGAAAAGTTAACTATTCTGAAAAGGAAAAAAAAGATGTAAAATAATCAGCATCAGCAAAGATGTAAGCAAACATCAGCAAATAAAGTCTCGAGTCTGCCATGTTTGTTTATTATGTTCAGAATAAATTAATTTATTTGTACTGGATAAATTCCTGATAAATCTTCAAACTTTATGTGTAGGTAGATGTTTACAGGTATAAAGTGTAATTAGTTGTTAGAAATTACAAAATAAGTTGTACTTTGTGATTTCTTACCCTTTAGATCCTCAAAGACTTTTAGAATGTTTGGGATAAAACAGTCCGGTAGGTAGAAAACCTAGGAAAGGAATTCAAATGAGCTTATTTCATTAATTTTTCACAGGATGAATGTGACAATTTTATGTTCTTATTTTCTGGTACAAAGGTCTTTTTAGTGGATTGAATTGATAGCAATTTAACAAAGACTGCCTCTGCAAAAAATATTTTTTAATAAAGATAGGATGAATTTGAGATTTAATTGACAGATTCAGCAAACAGAACCATGCCTGTTTTTAGAAAATTAACAGGGAACATGTTATGTTCTTAGGGGATAGCTATTTGATAAACTGTTAGAAGAATATATTCACATGCAATGTTTTCTCTCTTATACTGATTTTTTTGATGCCAGGTATACACATCAGATTGACTTGTTATATGTGAATTTAAGTTTTAGTGTGTGCCTTTTTCCATTCTCATTGTTAAAATACTTATGGAAATATCTTAGTTATCTTAGCTCCATTTATCAAAGCTAACATATTTAGTGTAGATTGCAAAGTGTTTCTTAGTGACAGAATAAATCCCTCTTTTAACCGAAACTTGTGAATCAGAGGTCAATAATTTTGCCCTGCTAACAGCTAAAAAGTTTAAATCATCTATTTTTGAAAAAGTGCAATAACAAAATAATTGTTTCCAAATTGGAATCACATTTTGAGGGATTACCTTGAGGAGAAAAATGTTAGAGTGGAAAGGATGAGACATAACCCTGCTTAAATTTAATTTCCTCCAAATATTGCTGTAAAATAAGAAATATGACTTTATTATAGATCTTATACATAGACTTTTATTCATATCTGGAGGAATAAAAAAGAGTGCATTATTTTCAGTGATCACTAAATCTCTTTCTCTTCAAGATTTTGAAAGTATTGCAACTTAGTTTTGGAATATCTTGTGTTATAATTTATTTTACTGACAAGGAAATATCAAAGCTGCTCTCATTTAAAGAATAGTACATTTTACAAATCTTCTTAGAATATATGGTGTAAAAAATATCCAGGTCAACCTGAATGTGGCTTGCTTGAGTTTTTCTCTCCTCAGTCAAGAAACACCTGGATATTAAACTGTGAAAGCTTGTTTTACCGATGATGATCCATTTAAAAGCAGAAAGAAAGAAAGAAAGAAAGAAAGAAAGAAAGAAAGAAAGAAAGAAAGAAAGAAAGAAAGAAAGAAAAAGGAAAGAAAGAGAAGGAAGGAAGGAAGGAAAGGAAAGAAAGAAAGAAAGAAAGAAAGAAAGAAAGAAAGAAAGAAAAAAAGAGAAAAAACAGATGCTTAGAATTAAAAACTGTTGAGTATAATTGAATAACCATTACATATTTTATAGTCAAAGTACTCTGAAGTAGTCAGAGTACTCTGAAGGACAGAAACTGCGTTACTACAAATAATATATCACTTTTCCTTCTCTTTTTTTGTAAGTGTATGGCATGATGAAGGTTAGTTAATCTTAAATAGGTAATTGTTGGATTTAGGATGCAAATCTTCAGCTGGAGCTTATTAAATTGTAAAATATGGATTGTCTTTACCCTAATGGCCTCTGAATCCTATTATCATCCCATTAGAGAGTGTGGGATTTTAGTATTTCTGTTGTTTTCAGTGGGCAATGAATATAATGGGGAAGGGCAGGGGTTAATGCAATTCATCTCTTTTAATACTTGTAACTCAGTCCCTCATCACTCAGGGTGGTTTCATTAGCTTTCTTTTTACTATTTTTTAAATTTACCAGGAACATTTCTTTAACCACTTCATGCTTTCTGTAGGCTTTGTACTTTATAAACAGAATCAAAAGTAAACTGTTGGTGGTTATACTAAGAATAATATTGACACATAATGATATTTGTTATGTCATTATAACATTGTTCATTTAAAACATTTATAAAATTGTAAGGATGTGAGAAGTTGCATTCTACCCTGCAACTTACTGTAGGAGGACTACTTTTGTTGGATTCTGCATTACCAGATTCTTTACTTACCTGTTTCATAGTTTAGTGTTACGTAAAAAAAAAGACTTTCATTCAGGTGAGATTACTCCTTATTTTGGCTGAATTTGACTTCTTCAACAATATGGTGATACATGCAATGTTGTCATGGATTTGGTTTGCTTGACAGCTCGTGCCAGGTATTCAAAAGAACTCCTCTTAATGTTGACAGCCTTGTGATGGATAGTTCCAAGCTGTCATTGTTAGTAAATCAGTTTCTATGCAAGAGAGGGATCTCAGTCAAGTTTTTGTAAGATGGGATACTTTCATCATGCTTTATAAATATAACAAGTGTATTTTAATACACATTAATTCGTTTGAAATTATAGTCAAAGTGAATATGTTGCTTTTCTAGATGACTTTTGTATTAAATATTCATCCTCTTAAAATTTCTTCTGAAGGTTGGTGTTGGGCAGAATTTTTGAGATTTTATAAACAACATTTTAAATTACAAAAGCATCTATGCCCTGGTCTCCTTTTAAAGGAGTAAAACAATTGAAGATAAGCAGGGAAGTGCAGTCGGATAAGTGTTTAAATGCATAATGATTGATATGTTTACCTTTAACTCTATTGCTAATGCATAACTCCACAATTTACAAAGAAAATAAATAGCATGATTTTAGCAATATAGCAACCTAATAGCATCTCTAACTATTACTGGTTCCTTGATAACAAATTTTAAGACAATATATTTATTTGCTTATCATGTATTTATATAATGTTCTGCACATCTCATCTACAAAAGAGATCAGTTTTCTTTCATTTGTTCAGCCATCTTCTATCTTTTCTTTAGAGATTGAAGTACTTGGAACAAATGAATTACTATATATTAGAGATTTTTTGACTAAATGCAGATTATGCCATTTCTGTTGCATGCATAGAGTTTAACGTTTTCAGGAGTAGATTTGTGTTTTCATGATCTGTTTTGCTAGAAGAATAATTTTAGGATAGGAAACAGTTGTAATTCTCTTTGATGCACAATTTTGACAAACTAGGGAAAAAATCAGTTTTATTCTCTAAGTGCAGGCATGTAAATAAAAATTAACCAAACCTATAATATAACATTCCATATTATCCACTTTTAATAGAATGACAGAATGTAGATTATTTATGTAAAATACAAGTAACACAGTTTTAATTCTTTTATTTTGAAATCTAGTAATACTGATACAGGTAAGTTACACATTGAAAGCATATACATTTTTCACAGGAGGGTGTATAAGCCTTTCTTCAAGCATTAATAATATACATACTTACAAAAAACTATTTCTCTTTGTTCATACCCAAGAGTGACCTCCCAATCATTTTCCCGATTTTAAAAGGGGGGGGGAAATAAGATGAGAAAATACTATATTCACACTGTAAACCAGTGGGAAAGTATGCTCAGAACAAATGGCTAGGAAGGAAAGACATTATAGTTAAGCAACAGCATTCACCAAATTTTGAAACTGTTGTAGGCCATATAACAACAGTACTGTACTGAACAATTTATTTGGCAAATAAATACGCCCACAAATCTGGCATCTTACTAGGTCATATTTGCAACACTGTAATAGATGATGTACATAGGCAATTGAGGTAGTTGCTACTTCCATGCTCTGCTTGTGAACGTGCAGTGATAATTAAATTCCAGTATTTCACTGATGAGAATTCTAGTCTAAATGGACAATGTTCCATAAATAATTCAGTTTAGAACTGGATCTGAAGCTGCGTAATGAAAAAGATAGATAGAAGCGGTGTGCAATTCTAGTGGTTTAGTGTTTAAATGCTCACTAGATCTTTCCCTGGAGTTTGCCTGCAGTAGTGGTATGTGGTATCAAGGGGTAAAACAAAGATATGCTGTGTAGGAAATGATTAGGCAAGAGAAGGAGGAGCCTGCAGTTGTTTATGATCAGAAAAATAAATACAAAAAGGATCCACCCTAACTAATCAGGCTATTAAAAGTGTCAAGAGATTTGTACTTTGAGACGTGCAAGATTCTGCTAATGTAACCTTACAATAAAGTAGAATTAGCTCATCTGGTTGTATTTTTCTGTCTGGTTTATCTGGTAGGACTGATACCTATTTTGCTTGGCAAAAATCACAAGAACATACACTTATCTTTCAATCTTAACTTAATTCCAGTTTGATTTGTTTTTCAAACCCTAAGTGTTAATTTAAGTATGTTTACGGAAAGTAATAATATATTGTGATTTCAAATTGATTGACTTACAGTAAATATACTTAACATTTGGCTACTTAAATGATTTAAACTAGCTAAGTGAATGTTTTTATATTGTTCCTTCTCTTATGCTGGAGTGGCAGAGAAGAACGCTAACCTTTCTATATTCTTGTACAATTTATTTAGTCCTACATCCAAAGTAGTCCATTCTCACATAGCTGAGAACTTAAAGTTAGGTTTCTAATAGATTTGCAGCAAACAAAAAATTAGGGGTGGTTATTTGTGTATAATAATGTATGTCATATTTTTCCTACTCTGTATTAGTCAGTAAAATTATTGCACTCAAAGAATTTTAGTTTTAAGAATAGCTTTTAATTTATTATTCAAAACAATACTAAAACTTTGCCACCCAAATGTTAAAATGCTATCATTTGTTTCAGAAGCCACAAATACCAGTTGTGTCCTTTGCAATGTAGTCTTTAATGTTTTTGGCATCTCCTGCTGTTATGACATGACTCCTGCTGTGCAGAAACCTAGCTCTTTTACTTGATTACATCATTAATAGGCCATTCACTGTTTTAAGGAACTGTAATTCAAAGAATATATATATAAAAGCAGTTGCTTTGTATTTTGATATACTATCCATTATTTTTGGTGTGGTGTGGTATGCAGAAGGGGGAGGAATTGTTTGGCTGAGTTTTCATCATTTAATAGAATAATGAGACAAAATGCACTGTGTCAAATACATGAATTTTATCTGTAGTTGGCATAACTTATTTTACTTGACAAATCTTTACAATGATGTCCATAAATTATTAATTTAATAAATAATGATATAAATGGAAAACCATTTTAGACTCTCAAGCTATACAAATACAATATCATAAAAGGGAGCTGGCATATACAACCAAACCAAAAATTGTAGTATTTTTTTTTTAATTACATTTATATGCCGCCCTTCTCCGGAGACTCAGGGCGGCTTACAATTTTTGGGATACAACCCAGTGTGCTCAGCAATAGCCTTCATTCCATTGTATATGCCTGCTTATTACTAAGCGGCATTTTTACAAGGTCAGCTAATTGCCCCCAACAATCTTGGGTCCTCAATTTACCTACCTCGAGAGGATGGAAGGCTGAGTCAACCCTGAGCCTGGTGGGATTCGAGCCTACAGCAGTTGTAGGCAGCTGGAACTTAAGTGCAGGCAATTAACAGCCTGAGCCACCAAGGCAAAATTAAAATTAAGTTGTGTGATAAATCACAAATTCAGCTTTTAAAGTCAAAGTGATATAAGGGATGCCATTACCTCCGTGATTCTGATCTTTGTAGTTCACATCATGGTACATGAATATTTGTTCCACGATCTTCTTGACTACTTTACCAAATGCTAGTCTGTTGTACTTTTCTTGACTTCTTCATCGTTTACTGTTAATGGTTGATTCCAAATAGTAGAAGCTGTTTACTACTTCATTATCACTTCTAAGGTTGGTTGTTGTACCTGCTCTTTATATCTTCTTCTTTATATCTTCTTTATATTTAATTTAGTCCCATTATTTCATGATGTTCTATGACATCTATTACTGCAGATTCTTTGCATTCTTAGCTATCAGAACAATTATATTACGATATTGAAGTTTTTCCTGTAGTTTTGAAATCACAGTTGTTAGATTTGCATGAAGAGTCAGACGCGGAGTACTTCAGTGAAGAGTTTATTAGTGATTACAGCTCATAACAGACCTGATTTGGCTGGACTGCGCTGCTACTTATAGCCAGCAGCTGCAGTTGCCAGCCAATCAGAGTGCAGGGTTTTCCCGCACTTTTTAAACCAATCATTTCTGACATTTTACAAGAACAGTTCAAACTTAACCAATGACATTCAAACCTGCATACATAACACCCCTCCCCACTAGGTTCAGTCCATACTCAAACCCCAACCTATCTAATGTATTCTTTTAAATAGGTGGGGCTCTTATGTGTACGTTGAGACCTTCGTGGTTCAGAAGTTTTAACGTTCTCACCCAGTGAGAGGGGAAATGTGTCTGGTGACATTTCCCTAGTTGGGCTTCCTATGAAAGAAGACCCTGTTTGATTGTTAGAATCTGGTCTCTCCACCCAACCCATCTCCAGCCCAATGTCAACACCCAAGTCAGGTAGTGATGTGCAATCTTCCACTTGTAAGGATGGATTTTGGCATTGTGACAGGTTTTGGGATGGTTCCTGTCGTAATGGCTCGTTACACATGGGGTTGTTTCTTGTTTGGTGATTATCCTCATGTTCCTCCCTCCCCCTAGAAAAGCATTAGGTATGGGAACTGGAGAGGAACAATTGCGATGTTCCTGAGGTAACCTGGATCTAAGCTGATCAATGTGCCTGCTCCAGAGGACTCCATCCTCTGTTTGCACCCTGTAAGAACGAGGGCCTGTGATTGAGTTATTTCAGCAGGAATCCATGAAGGCTCACCCATAAGGTTCTTAGCACAAACAGAATCACCCACACTGAACGTGCAAACTTTGCTATTGGAATCTAGTGGTGCGTTGGGTGCGTAAGTGGGATGAAGGTGGTCAAGGGGAGACCTAAGTTTCCTACCCATCAACAACTCTGCTGGGGATAAGTTAGTTGATGGGTTAGGAGTGATGTGCTGAACACTAAGAAGTTTTTCAACTTTCTCAGTGATGTCCCCAGGACCCAATTGCTGAAGCTTTTCCTTGGTAAAACATACCATTCGTTCAGCCCAGCCGTTAGCCAAAGGGTGCCCAGGGGCAGTCAGGGCATGTCTGATACCCAGTTGTGTTAGATAGGATTCAAAAGGGTTGGATGTAAATTGAGGGCCATTGTCAGAAACAAGAACATAAGGTAATCCATGGGTTACAAAAAGCTTTTTAAGCTGCTTGATGACAGCATCAGTTGTGGTGGATGGCATAGGGATTACCTCTAGCCATTTGGAATATGCATCTACTATAATAAGGAAGGTGTGCCCTCTGGTAGGGCCAGCGAAATAAATGTGAATCCTAGACCATGGACCCCTAGGACATTCCCATTCCTGTTTGGGGGCAAGAGGTGGGGCAGGCCTGACTACCTGACAGTTGGGACAAGATGCAACCCAGTTTTCCACCATTTTGTCAATACCTGGCCACCATACATAACTCCTGGCCAATCCCTTCATCCTTACAATACCAGGATGACCCTCATGTAGCATTTCCAAAACCTCCCTTTGCAGTTTTGCAGGAATAACCACCCTGTTACCCCACAAAATACATCCTCTTAATACAGATAATTCAGTTTGCCTGGATTTAAAAGGTTGGGCAAGGTGAGGTAGATCTTGAAGAGGCCAACCTTTCTTAATCCAGCCTATAATAGGAGCCAATAAAGTGTCTTTGGCAGTCTCTCTGGCAATTTCAGCAGCGTGTACTGGAAGCTTGGCAACAGTTTCTAGGAAAAAGGTGTGTGCCTCAGGTTCAAAGTCCTCCTTGTGATGAAAGGAAGTGGGCAATGACTCAGGCATCAGCATGTCCAATGTCCTTGCCAGGCTTGTGGATAAGATTGTATGAATAAACAGCAAAACTTCCTCCGCTCAAGGTGCAAGAGTGGCTCAACCCCCCACTCCAAAGGGGATGCATCACAAGTCAGTACAACAGGTAAATTCTCAGAGAACTGTATGAGTACAGCATCAGACGTGATTAGTCTTTTAATACTGTTAAATGCTGATTGTTCCTTCCTGCCCCAGACCCAAACAGACTTTTTGTCAAGTAATCTGTGTAATGGTTCTGCAATGGTTGCCTTTTGAGGTAGGAACATGTGACAAAAGTTAATGAGTCCGAGGAAAGCTTGCAAATCTGTTTTGCATTTTGGCCTAGGGGCTTCTTTGATTGCTTGAACCTTGGCATCTGTAGGATGGATGCCATACTTGTCAATCATGTAGCCCAAGAACTCAACCTTGTCAGTTCTAAGAGGGCATTTTTCTTCCTTGACTTTTAACCCCGCTTTCTTGAATCTGGTGAGGACTTCTCTGAGTCTCTCTTGTAATTGAGTGTCATTTTCAGCAGAGATTAACACATCATCAAAGTAAGGCACTACCCCTGGCAGTTCTTGGAGCATCCTTTCCATAAGGCTTTGGAAAATGCCTGGTGCCACACTTACTCCAAACTGTAACCTTTTACATTTGAAGGCACCTCTATGAGTTACAATGGTTTGGGCCTCTGCAGTGGCTTCATCAACTGTTAGTTGTTGATATGCCTGGGCCAGATCCAATTTGGCAAAGACTGTACCCCTGCAAGTGAATGTAATAAATGATGCACCACTGGAACTGGATATGCGCTCTGTTGAAGGGCATGGTTCAATGTCCCCTTATAGTCCCCACAGATTCTCACTGACCCATCAGTCTTGACTGGTGTGACTATGGGTGTCTCCCACCTGGAGTGGTCAGTGGGCTCTAAAACTCCTTGAGCTATTAGTTTATCTAATTGTGCATCAATTTTTTCCTTTAAGGCAAATGGGACCCTTCTGGGCTTTAAGCGAATTGGGGGCACCTTGGGATCTAGTTTGAAAGTGATAGGGGTCCCCATATACTTGCCCAATCCATCGCTGAAGACCTCTGGAAACTCAGACTTCAGGGCCTCCTCCCATTCAGTGTTGCTACGTGATTGATGCCAGTCACCTCGATGCCTAGTGGATTGAACCACTCAAGTCCCAGCAAGCTTGGGGGGTCCTTGTCCACGATGGCCGGGGCAAACGTTTGGTGTGGTCTTTGAACTTCACGATGAATTCTCTTGTTCCAACTACTGGAATCTTGTTCCCTTGGTAGTCTTTAAGAGTCAGTGCTTGCTTCTGGAAATGCTTCTTCTGAATGTTGGGAAGTAGCCTGTGAATGGTGTCCCATGACACCATAGATAAATAGGAGCCTGAGTCCACTTCCATTTGGCAAGGCCTTCCTTCAATTAGTACCTTCACATGTACTTTTCTGCTTCTTAAGGGTGAAGAATGACCAATGGTGACTGTTTGATGAGTTTCATTCTTCCCATTTGCTTCTGTGTTGCCCCATTTTCTCACTGAAGTTTTAGGCTTGAAATCTTTGTCAGGAAACTTCTTTCTGCTTGGTGGAGTTCTGGATGATTTGCAGACTCTTGCTAGGTGACCTCTTTTTTCACAACGGAGGCAGATGGTATCAAAAAACTTGCATTCAGTGTGGGGTGGCCCCCCCACAACCTCTGCAATAAAAGTCTTGCCTCTTTCTTCCAAGGTCTTTTCTTTTCTTCTCCATTCTGAGTCTATAAATTCCTTCCTCCACCTCACTACAGTCTGAATCAGAATCTATTTGCTCGCAATGGGTTGTTGTGGATTTTTCCACATCAGGATGGCTTGCGGCCTTGTTAATTTTCTTCATGGCTGCTGCTGAGGACTTGGTAGCTTCCGCTGAAGAAGCTTCTTCTATGGCCTCCTTAAGCATGATCTTAGGTTTCATTAATAATTTGCTCTGCAAAACCTTGTCTTTAGGCCTAGAACAAATCGATCGCATAGCCTCTTCTAAGTTGATAAATTCACATGCACCCCCAATGTCCCTTAAACTTGCCACGAAGTCATTAATGTTTTGCTTTCCCTTGATCCCGAGGGTAGAATTCGTGTCTCTTAATGAGGCACGATACTTGTGGCGCGTAATGGGCTCTTAATAACTTTTCTAAATCCGGCCAGTCCATTACCTTCACGTCTGCAGCTCCCGCCAATGCCTTCGCCATCTTGAAAATGGCCAGACCACAGTGCATAAGGAAGACCACCCTCTTCCGCTTGTCGGAAATGTCGGCGAGATCGTTTCCCTCCAAATACATTTGGAAACAATCTGCATACGAGTCCCAGTCTTCTGCCGTCGGATCGAACGGGGCTGGGGGTGTGTGTTCAGCATAGCCATCTCTCTCGGCTTCTTCTCCGCGTTGTCTTCTCTTCGGGAAGGATCCCATCCTCGTCGCCAGTGTTAGATTTGCGTGAAGAGTCAGACGCAGAGTACTTCAGTGAAGAGTTTATTAGTGACTACAGCTCATAACATACCCGATTTGGCTGGACTGTGCTGCTACTTATAGCCAGCAGCCGCAGTTGCCAGCCAATCAGAGTGCAGGGTTTTCACGCACTTTTTAAACCAATCATTTCTGACATTTTACAAGAACAGTTCAAACTTAACCAATGACATTCAAGCCTGCATACATAACAACAGTCATCTTCATCTAATCCAATATATTCAGCAGGAAGGATGAATAAATAAAGGAAGAACATGTAGCCTTGTCCCACTCATCTGTCAATTTGGAATCAGATTCTTTTACTGTATTCTCTTGGTATTGTGGCTTTCTGACCTGTGCATAGATTTCTCATGAGGGCAATGAAATTTTCTGGGATTTCTCTAAGTACATTCCACAGCTTGACATGATTGACACAATTGCAGGCTTTTCTATAATCAATAAAGCACATACTGACTTCTTTTTTTATATATTCTTTGGCTTTCTCAGTTATCCAGTGTACATCACTAATAATGTGCTGCATTCCTTAGCCTTTTCTAAAGTCAGCTTGAACATGCAGCACTAAGAGCCATATACAACTCTAACTTGGTTTGCCTTCTGAAGAAAGCCTTAGATTTGTACTTTTAAGGTTCCCAGGTCAATTTAACTCTTAGTTTGAAGGTAGGAATGGTCCCCTGCAGTGGTGGGTTTCAAATTTTTTTACCACTGGTTCTGTGGGTGTGGCTTTGCACATGCATGCACCCTTTGCGCATGCACACATCAAATGTGCGTTTTGCATGCACGCAGAGGGTTTGCTACTAATCTTCTTCTGCAGCCCGGCACTCTCCCTGTGTCTTCAACAGCTGATGCACAGCAATCAGCTGTGCCGTGTGAAGCAGCTGAGATTGAAAAGCAGGAAAGCAGTATAGAGCCGGGCCAAGTGGGAGGGCCTAGCAGCTGATCATCAGAGCGAACCAGTTCATTCACAGATGATCCTCGGAGCTACCGGTTTGACTGAACCAGGCCAAACTAGTAGAATACCACCACTGGTCCCCTGTTACTGTTTTTTAATACTTTCCAGTGTAAACTATAGACAACATTAATCCATTTTGCACAAAGATAGGTAAAAATATAAAGGGAAGACATTGGTTTACAAACATCCATAGTATTTAAGATATCAGACTGAAATCTATCAGGATTTTAGTTCTGGAAAAAAAATACCTACTTTATATCAAGTTTCTATTTTCCCTGTTCAGTGTTACGAGATTTTCACTGGGCTAGTTTGACTGATTTAAAATAAACAAGATGATTTTGTAGCAGATTAACACTTTTTATTTGTTAGATTTATTTATTACTTCTCATTCAAGAGTTCAGCGTAGAGTACATAGTTCTCCTTCCTTTTGTTTTTTGTTTTTTACTACAACAATTACTGTTTGGGGTAGCTTGGACTGAGAAAAGAGCAACTGGTTATCCAATGAGCTGAATATTAATTACTGGACTAAAAGATTTGAATTGCATTATATTGTAACTAAATGATCTGCTGAAAAGAAATTAACAGCTATCACCACTATTGATAAGCACAGCAAAGATCCTACCACAGAGTAGTTAGAAGAAATTAGGAATTAATAAAACATACAAAATGTTTATTTTAATCTATGCATGGGGAAGATACAGATTGTATAGCAAGACTGGAAGTTTATTTCTACACAACTACACAACTACTGTATTGCATGATGTCTTCTAAATTGACAGTTTAAAAATAAAATTGGCTTTTCACTCCAGAATTTGAAGATAACTGTTTTAATTAATTCTTGATTGCTTGATGATCTATGACTTTTTAAAATTCATGACTTAATGCTTCTCCCTGGTCTCTGCTATTACTTCCTATTACCAAGAACAAAGAAAGATGTAGTAGCTCCTTTAATTTTTAAGAATAAACTGAAAGGTATGTACTGTTTCTATGCTAGAAAATATCAAGTGGTTTTTCTGCCCTTAGAATTTTCTTTTCTGAAAGTTTCCATTAATATTAATAGCATTGTTCTAAAATAGTATATTAATATTTACAGCATTGTTCTAAAATATTCTAAAATATCCAAGTGTGAATAAAAAATTACAAAAGGTGGCTATAGATTATTATACAGTTTATTTAAAAGTGAGAGACTGTTTAAATAGGCATAAGTGTTGTGCAACAGCTGATTAAGACTGAAACTTAATGCCAGATGTACTGCAATAAATTTGCTACCACCTTAGTTTTCATCAGGGCAATAGCTGTCTGAATACAATATCCATTTTAATAGTTGTGGTGTCTTTTATATATTTTTATGCATTCTTTTCAGAAATATTTTTATGCATCCTTTTCAGATCAAGATTCTGGGAGAACGGTTATCATGTAAATACTTGACCTTATTTGTTGTGGGCTGTTAAAGCTGGGAACAGTAGCCTTTGCTGAGTTAGCAAGAAGAATTGATCTATGCTTCTCCCCAAAGGGGAGTTTAATAGGAGAAAAGAATAATTAATTGTAGAACAATATTAAGGTGACCAACCGTCCTCCTTTAGGGAGGACAGTCCTCCTTTTGTAAGTGCTGCCCTCCCTCGAAAAGTGTCCTCCTACATGTCCTCCTTTTTGATATATGAAGACAAATCTGTAAATCTCCGTATTTGATCGATGCCGAGCCAATCCGTTGTGTGTGATGTGACGTGTTTGTATTTGACATGGCAATTCATGAAGGCTCAGTACAGTGCGGCGAGACGCGATTATGAGATGCATGTGCTCCACACAGGAGAATTGTTTTGAGAGAGTGTTCCATGCGCAAGAGTGTGCCGTGTGCAAGAGTGCGCCGTGCGCAAGTGGCTTTGTATTTTTCCTTCAAATTATTTGTGCCCTCCTTCTCATTGTAAAAAAGTTGGTCACCTTAACAATATGTCCTTCTAGATGCCAAGCTCTCTTTGAGCATTTGGGTCATTGAAATAACACTGAGGTTTGTGATGTTCTTACCTAGAAATCCAAGGCCTATTTCCCTCTACAAGAATACATTGATCTGAAAAGAAAAGATCCACCCACTTTTCATTAAACTGAACAGAGTAGATTTACTTTACCTTTCTTTTGGTGACATCAAGTGATGAAATTATTTTGATCAGATGTAAAAAATAGTCTATTATTCCATCAGTTCATATACACACTGAAAAATATAGCCATTTCTATTACTCTTAATGTGATTTTTAAGCTGTTCTTTGAAAGAAACAGTGATACCTACTTAATTATGTGATCTTCTAGAGTTCTGCTTTTAAATCCCATTATGGTCCTTTTTAGCCTTTTTCCTCTTTTTTCAGGTATCCTCAGTAATGTGCATAAGCCCAGAATCCTTTTTGACCTCCCTAGTGATACTGGCATCCCTATAAACAATGTGAATTAATTTAATATTGGAATACTGTGGTTTTTGTGTAGGAAAGAAGACTTTTATGCATTCCTGAACCAAGCTATTGAGCAAGTATTTTTTCTTGTTCTTTTTGAAAAGATTTAGTGAATGTTTATCCTATCAAGGAAAAAATAGCTGAATAAACCTATAAGATCAAACCAACCCAATGGATATAGAACTGACAGAATTTTATACAGAAGGTTTTCTTCCACAAAAAAAAATCACTTCTGAAATGGGGACTAGGAAACAGAGCTACTCAGAAAAAAACAGATTTGCTATGAATAAATATTCATATGCCAACTGTGTTGTGGAGTGATCATTTAAAATACTGAAATCGACAAATCAATTCATGTATATTCACAGTGCATCATGGGATATGTAGTTGCTAAAAATACATTTCCTTTCATGTGCTGTGTGTATGCCTGAGCAGTTATCTGAAATAACAAAATAAATGCTTGCTTTACGATGTTTATTTCAACTTTCAGCACTGTAGTTGTATGGTTTAGTTTATAACAATAAGTATAGAATGCAATATCAAGAAAAAATATATAGGGGACAATGAAGCAATTCCAAATTAATCCTATATTTAACTTACTCTGTTTACGTTGATCCTGCTACTAACTGGCCCATATGTTATTTGAGCTAATAAAAATTTTGGAACCAAATAATCTCTATGAATTTTTTTGGGCTAAAATGATACATATCAGTCCATTTAAATTGATAGATGAAAGTGGTTGCTCCAATGTATTTTGCTTATCCTTATCATCTCTTTGCCTTCCTGAAACTTGAGTGACTTTCTGTCCTTAGGAACCAACCTGACGATTGCAGTTGCCTTTTGCAATTATATCCAAGTAGGTATATGATAATTTGATGGTTACCAGCAGACATAATATATTATTTGACTATAAATCAGTGAATTATGATTTGCTGCAAACAGACGTTAGAAGTTAAATGTAAATGGACACGATAATATATGCACCCAAAGTTTCTCAGAATTTATCTATTATTTAGAATGATGTCTGAAAATATTTACTTATAGAATTGTACGGAGGAACAAGAATACTTCAGATTCAGCTGGGTATGAATATATAGCAACATAACCAAATAATCACTTTGTCTTTTCTTTAATTGTAAAAAATATAACAAATATGACTGTGTTTTCACCTATTTAGAAGACTATGTTTTTATCATTGGCATTGTAAGGATTCTCAATATTTATTAAAACAAAATAAAAAATATATAATGAATAGGCTATTTTAAATGCTTTATATCAAAGTCCTTGGCAGAATGGATTAACAGTGTAGCACACTAACATTAATTTATTGTTCCAGCATGCTGTTGTTTGTTTTGTCTATAACGGGGTTTGCAATAATAAAAGCTATTTGAACGGAAACAGCTTTAAGACACATCTTATCTGTTTTCTTCTTTGCTTACATTTCTAATAGAAAGTATAACAATCTAGTGCTAAGAATTTTCTGTCATGCTATTTGTATAGTTTGTAGCATTCCTGAATATTTAAACGTAGATAGTAACTGGTATTTGAAAAACACAATTGTTTACTATGGAAAATAAGATAAGTAAGTGGGAAAGCAAGTCACATATATTAATTATCTTGCAATAAGGATGTTTGGGAAATTTCAATTTTACCTTTTCTTAACTTTTCACCTGTAAGGTTTTTTTTCTTCCATATGTCCATATCTTTCTAATTGTATTTAAATGTTGGCTTGAAAATCCACATATACATTCTGTTAAATTCATTTAATAATATATTTTTGTATAATAAAAATTTGAATGTCTTTTATATATGCACCTATATTTCCTATTTCCTAATTCAGCATATTTGTTAAATGTGAATTTTACCAATATTCACATATTTCACTGGACTTTCCTACTATATAATTCCTCATTAGAAAATTTCAAGAAGTAACTGGGAAAAGTACAAATATTAAGGAATAATGTTCTGTTTCTAATAGTAGTTAGCCAAATGAGACTCTAGTGAATTCATGGTAATGTGAAAAAAATCCTCTTTTGTTATTTCTGTTAAGTTAGGAAATCAAATATATCAAACATTTTGTAATACAGGGAATCTTCGACTTATGAGAATAATGGAACCTGCCCATTTCAGTCGTAAGGCAGGAGAATGCTAAGTGAAACTCATGAAGTGAAATAGCCTCCTCTTAGATTGCCCCAACCCATATGTTAAATAAATACATGGATTGTTAAGTGCACATGTGCTTCAGGATGCCTTGCTTGGATTCCAAGGCTTCCCCACCCCTGAGATGCCCCGTCCTCGGCTCCCAACCCTTATAGGATCTCCACAGCCATCTCCACACCTCATAATCCTTACCTTCTGAAGATCTGCAGAACTCAGGAGGTAGGGGAAGGGAAGTAGGCCTTTCTTGCTAGGCCATATGGGAGAGTTCCAATGGCATCCTTTTCTTTTTTCATTCTCAGTGGTCTTTGTGAAACCTGACCTGTTTGACTAGACAAAGTAGCTCTTTCTCCTTCCTCTGTACCACCTCTTTAACTCTTAACTCTTTCTTGTTTGTTCTCCTTATCAGCACACTCTGATCTCTTCAGGTCCAGTTTCAAAATATGCTTTTCTATTCAGCCACAGTAGTAAGTCTGCAAAGCATAAGCTTTGCCTTATCATGCCATGATAAGTTAATGAGGCAATGCCAAAAGAGGGGAAAGTGAGAGGTGGGCTTGCTGCAGTGTCTCTACAAAGAAAATGAATTCTACAAAACGCATCTGGTCATTTGTGTTAAGAAATATCCCTGTTAGGAGAATGAGTGCGCTCAGGGAAACATAGTGAGAGCGATTATGAATAACACACACATGACACGAAGATATACTGAATACTGAAATGTAGGTTTTACTTCCAGTAAATGGTTAAGCAGAATCCAAAAAGCAGTCCTAGTCAAACACGGTGAATGCAGTCAGTAGTCAAAGCAATGTTCTGTTGATACTCCAAAAACAAAGTCCTTTTCCTTACCAGTATCATACACAGAGTTCAGTACACGGAGTTTGCAAACAGTAGCAAAAAAACTCACAACAATATCAGAAGAATGACAAGTACTTCAACAGCAAAAAGACTCATACAAAATACAAACTACAAATGGAGAATGGAGTAGAATGGAGTAGAGTAGAGCAGAATGAAGCAGATTTTTGGCTCCATCTCAGGGCCGTAGGCAGAAACGTCAGCCAATCACAATCAGCATTCTCTTAAAGATACAATATCAATTTACTATCCTGGTTTATATATTGCTAAGCCAACTGTTAGGTGACTTTCAATTCCTAACAATTTGTAAGGGCAGAACCCACCTGGTCATTTGGAATGACTGGGTAGATTCTGTAAAATTCATAACTTCGAAATAGGGTTTTATATATAGCTTTTTTGGGGGGGGAGGAGTCTGTTGTAACTTTGAAGGTCATTAAATGATCTGTTATTCTTCAAGGATTACCTGTACTTGTACCTGAATGGCATTAAATATTGATAAACATTAATTCTAAAAATATCTGCTTTACATGAAGGAAAAAAAATCAGATTTTTCAAAATAGCTTTGGAGAATTGAAAACAAAGTTGTAAAGTTGCATAAATTGCATAAGCAGCTGAAGTTTATAGCATTTGACGAATGAGAAAATTAATATTTTCTGTGAACATGATACAAGTCTTCAGTATCATAATCACACCATGATATATATTGTTTGTCACATGTAATTATTTATTTGCACCAATGCTTCACAAATTATTATTATTGTTCACAAAGTTCAAGTGAAGAGATACCATGGCATCTATGTTCAATATGATTTGTAGTTATTCCAGCTTCAAACAACTTAGCCTGCTTGCTTCAAAGTACAGGAAGTATTTAAAAAAAAGAATAACAAAAAAAAAATTCCCTTTGCATGCAACAAAGTAAACATCAGAAAAAACAAATAATGCATGGAAGTTTGAGTACATAATAGGCACTCAAATAAAATGGTTACCATGGGATTGTCCATACAAAATGGTTGATCATTCTACAAAGGGTCTCCTTGAATACTCACTATAAGCAGGGGTGGGATTCTACTGGTTCGACTGGTTCTATAGAACCAGTTATGATTCTGCCTAGTTCGGAGAACCGGCAAATCGTGCTCCTGGCTGGCCCCGCCCCTCTCTGCCTGCCCCTCCCCTCCTCACTCAGTCAGTCCTTATCGCACATGCTCATCATTGCGCGCATGGCCGACATTGCTGACTGTATTCTTCCCCGCCCAGTCACTCCTTAAGGTATTTCTTTTTCCCCCTTCCCAATGATCAGCTGTTCCTATGATCAGCTGTGCCAGGATTCCTTTTGCTTACCTACTGCTTCACCCAGGAGGCTTCCCTGCACAGTAACCCCCTCCATTTTTGCCTTCTTGGGCCCCCCAGAAGCCTCCCCTGAGGTCCAGGAGGCCCCAAAAGGGAGTACGGGCGGATACTACCTGCCCCTCCTATGCTTCATTTTTTTCCTTCTTGAGCCCCAGGGAAACCTTCTCAGAGCAAAAATGACCCCCCCAGGAGGCTCCTCTGAGGCTCAGAAGACCCCAAAATGGAGCATGGGGGGGTGCTGTGTGCTCCCCTATGCTCCATTTTTTCCCCTTCCTGAGCCCCAGGGAAGCCTTCTGGGAGCAAAAACACCCTCTAGGAGGCTTCCCTGAGGCCCAGAAAGCCAAAAAACAACAACAAAAAATGGGGGGGGATGCTGCTAAAAAAAAGCCATGCCCACCCAGTCACCTGGCCATACCCACCTAGTTACACCCACAGGACCAGTTGTTACAAAATTTGAATCTCACACCTGACTTTAAGGTTCAAGCTTGCCTTTATGCATTATTTTAAGCAGCCTGGCAAAATTATGAACAAAGCCTCAGGTTACAGCTACCCACCATTCAAGGTGCTGGTGTTGAGCTATAAAGTCCTTTATGGCATTGGACCAGGATATATGCGAGAGACCCTACTGCCGATAACAGCTTCCTGGTGTCTCATGCGCTGCCATCGACAGGGCCTATTCTGGGAACCCTAACCCGGCAATGTTGACTGGCGGTTCCCAGGGGTAGGGCCTTCTCGGTGGGAGCACCCACCCTATGCAACCAGCTTCCCCTGGAGCTCTGGGTGGCCCTTGACCTCCGTTCCTTCCACCATGACCTCAGAATTTGGCTGTTCCAACTGGCCTACCAGGACTGATGGGGGGGTAGTATAGTTTTAATTGGCATATTTATTTAAGTTTAATAGTTTTTCAATATTTGTATATTTGTATTTGGATTATTTTTATTTTGTAAGCTGCCCTGAGTCCTTTGGGAGATAGGGAGGCATATAAGTCTCATAAATAAATAAATAAATAAATAAATAAATACACAAACAAACAAACAAACAAACAAACAATTTTTTATTTTCTAAGAACATGCATAGGAAATTTAAGGTAGTCTGACCAAGATGATGATTTGGGGGGCCCTAGGCTTTGTTTTGCAGTGTACCAAATTCATTTATTTAAAATTAAAATAACATTTTAAACATTCCAATAAGGAAGATACTTAGGAAAGCTTTTGTCTAAATTCTGGTGCCTGTGAGCATCATATTGGGTAGCTAGAAGATAATGATTATGATGGCAACACAGTTCCTTCTTTATACTTTATGTCCTAAGTAATAAAACAAAGTTGTTCAGACTTGAAACAAATCCAGGTCATTTCAATTTGTTGTTGCTAAGATATCAATGCATTGTTGATTAATTTCCACTTTCACTGTATTGAGATTTCCTGTGTTCATGTTTCTTAGATTTCATGTTCCAACTGTAATTCTATCTTTACAATTTCAGTTTTTCTTTTTCTGTATGTCAACATCAGCAACTTGACATCTGAAAGGTTTTAATCTAGCTGTATCATAAAGGCCATTAATCATTTGAAAGATGCTAAGCTCCTCCACAGTAGCATGTTAAGTGCCATCTGACCAGAGAGACCCATCATCTGACACTATATTATTACTCACTTTCATTTATTATTTATTTATTTGGAGGAGTTATATGGCGATCTATACTTCATACAAACTAAGTGGTTTATGATAATCCACAATAATTTAATTATAAGACATAGTTAAAAATAAAAGTTACCCTTTGCCTCAGATGCCAGACCAAACATCCTCGCAGGTGAAATTATCCAGCCTAGTAAATTTTTGAAGAACAAGCAGATCTTTGCAGTGCTTCAGAAGACTAAAATATTAGGGATCTAATTAATGGCAGGCTGGTCTAAAGGACTGACACAGCCACTGAAAAGTCATGACTCTGAGGTCACATCAGATGGCATCATTTAAGGGAGAGGACCTGCAGTGCATGAACCCTATCTAACCTAGTAGAGTGGAAATGGTTTAGGGAGAGGTTCCTGCAAGAAACCTGGCCCTGTGCCATGTCATGCTTTAAATATGATCACTAGTACCTTGAATTTTATCTGGAAAGCAACTGAAAGCCAGATTTTTTAAATCTGGGAAGCAACTAGAAGCCAGTGTGACTTATGCAGGTGAAACATGAGGAACCAAAAATTGGACCATGCCACTGCATTATGGACCAGTTGCAGCTTCTGCATGATCTTCAAGGCCAGTCCATGTAACATGTATTCCAGTAATCCAAAAGAGATAAGACTAATGCATGGGTAGCTATGAGCAAGGACTCCCAATCGAGTAATGGACACATTTGCACTCAACATAGATTTGTGCAAAGCCCCCATGACCACAGTTGTCACCTGCTCATCCAGAAGGAGAGGTAAGACATAAAGGACCTCTATTGTGCACCAGATCTGTACAGGAGAGTTTTATCCCATCTAGAGTCCAAAGCATCAGCTCTCTTGATCCCAGGGGCATAAAATCATTCCAACTTGCTAGGATTGATTTGTAGCTGGTTTCTCCTCATCCAAGCTCTTACAACCTCCAGGCTCTGAACCAGCACCTGAACATCGTCACTTCTCTAGCATGGGATAGATATGTGTAATTGATGTTATCAATATACTGAGGATACAAAACCCTAGTGTTTCAAATAGCCATAGCCATAGCATTTAGACTTATATATCAGTTTATAGTGCTTTACAGCCCTCTAAGCAGTTTACAGAGTCAGCATATTGCCCCCAACAATCTGGGTTCTCATTTTACCCACCTTGGAAGGATGGAAGTCTGAATCAACCTTGAGCCTGGTGAGATTCGATCTGCCAAACTGCAGGCAGCTGGCTGCAGCAGAAGTAGCTTGCAGTACTGCACTCTAATCACTGCACCACCAAGGCTCAAAAGTTGTTTGATGGTATGTTAAATAGGAGGGAAGAGATATTTATGTGCAGGATTCAATCCAAGTTTGGTCACCAGGACCAGAAGTTTAGTCTTCTGAGCTTTTGGACTCATGCCGGAGCCCATCCTCAGATAACTTCTCTCTACTAGAATGTGTGCTTTGGAATATTCTATGTGTGCTATTTATGTGGTGCCTGGGTATGTATGGATTTTATTGGGTGATTGGGGTGTTGATGGCCAGCTATTAAGTCATTGGCTGTTTTTTCCTTGTGCTGCCAAATCCTTGGCTCCTAAGAACCTGGTAAGCTGGTGGTAAATCAGCATTCCTGTTGACTGACAAGGGGCCTGTTTTCTAGGCTTCCGTCATTTCCCTGGCTATCTTTGTAGCTGCTTGGCCAACATATTAGTAGCTGTGAAATTGAATGTATGTTCTTATTCATTGCATGTATGTTCTTATTCAGTGAGGCTACCAATGAGTTTGTGTCTCCTCGTCTGCTCACTTTTGTTCTTGCAATCTGAGTTAGCTTCCTCCCTGTAGTCACAGAGGCAATCCATGCAGGGGATTTGGTAAATTACAATAGAAGTATCTCTGACCTCCAAGCAATCTTTGCAATGCAAGATTTGTCTTTGTATAGTAACCCCTGGGCAGTGTGCAATATCCACTTGCAGATCTTGGAAGCTGCATTCTATTAGTTCTAAAATGTTTTTGATGTATGGCAGAGTATGTCATATAGTTGGTCTTATCTTTTCTCTCTCTCTTCTCTCCCCCACCCCTTGCTCTCTTTCTTGTGTGTGTTGCACAGGCATTTGTAACAAATGCTTGTGGGTAACCCATTCTTCCTGAATTGTTCACATAGTGAATGACATGCATTCCAGTTGTTTAACTTGTTGGTTACTACAGTGGCTTCTCACCCTGTCATATAGTATTCTGCACAATCCTTTTTGTGTGACAGTGGATGGTTACTGTTGAAACTAAGAATGCATGGAATGTTTGTTCGAAGTTTAAAGCAAATGCTTTATGTCAGCATTCCCAACCTTTCCGGGTTGGCAGCCCAGTGCAGGGAGGGAGAAAGAGTTTTGTGCAAGGGCATGCACACAGAGCTTTGTTTGCATGACCAGGGTTTGCCTGTGTCCGCCGCTCACATTAGTGGGGCTACAAGCACTGACACCTGCTGCCTGCGTGAGTTGGGCTGTGCATGCATGTGCCAGCCCACTACTCACATGGCCCGGTTGCAAATAGGCAACTTCATGGTAGTAGGCTGCTGTCCACAGGTTGGGGACCTCTGCTGTATGTGACCAAAGGAAGAATTATATTACAAGTTTTATGAAAGTGGCAGGGTTACTTTCCTTTACTACATTTTTTTCAAAGATTTAAAATCTTTGGCATGCTCCCACAATATAATTGCTTACCAGTATCTGATATAATAATGGAATGTATACATCAGTATGTAATTTTTGTTTAGTATGTTTTATGGAATAGTTAAAAACCCTGCTTTAATACCATATATACTATTTGCAAGTGTAAATAGTAGCTGTAGCAAACAGCTACTGACAACTGATGGCATGTATGCAAAGTTGCTGTGCATTTGCCATAATTATTGTCTGATATGTGTTGTGATGCAAATATGCAATCCTAGCAGCATCTTGACAGCATCATCAAGCATGTGTCATGATGATGCACATGTTACCCTTGCACTTCCCCGACTTTCATGTCTCTAAACCCATCATCAATTGTATATTTTTCCAGCTTTTTATGTATTATAAATGTATGCTAAGACAGATGATTGATGTTGTTATAGGAGGCATTTCAAATAAATGTATTTGGTTGACGTTATAAATGTATTTGGATGATATTAGATTGCATCCTAATTTTAATCATATTAACCATAAGATAAGTGGGGCTTCAATTTAGTAGTATTTTAAATAAAGCCTTGATAAATATAGAAAGTATGACTGGTTGTGTGAATAAGGATATATCTTAGTTAAAAATACAGAACAGCTGTTTAGGAGAATGCAATTTAAATGCATGTGCATATGAAGTGAATCTTTCCCCTGTATATTTCAAATTCTGTGATAACTTTGCAAGATAAGTATTTGCACATGTTTCTTTGTATAGGAATTAATGTTCCTTAAGTTGCAATGACATCTGAGATGGAAGTGGATGCTTCTGTGATTGATATTTTTGTTTTTAGCCATGAAGCTCCCTTCTGCTCTGACGGGAGATCTAAATATATTTGCTCTTCCATTCCTTAGAGAGAACTGTTATTTATTTGGTTATGAATCAAGCATTTAAACATATTTTTAGCTTACCTCTGTTTCTTTGATACATCACCCTAGCTCTACTTGATAGAAGTGCAAATAACCTAAATTATACTCTGCAGCATTTATATCTTGTTAGATATCCTGCTTCAGAAAATATGCAAGAAAAATGATTATATGTCATATTCATCTGGAAGGTGATGATTTTTCTATAATTATGAAGATAGACATAATGAGATGAAAACATTATTTCTTTAATATGCCTGTAGAATTCCTTCCCCCAGTTTGCTAAGCTGGGTTAATGTTCCCTACCCAACAACCTCAGTGAAATATGCTCCCAGAATGGTGTGCTCTTTTATTTTAAGTTAATGTTAGATGTTCTAAGAATTAAATGGCAAAACTGCTATTAATGTTTGAGGTCTAACAGCCACTTCTACATGGGTAAACAAGTCAAAATCCTTTCTTCTATTAAAATATTCTAATTGGTGGTGGTTATTAATTCATAATTATTTAACACTCTTGTTTTCCTGTTTTAAATCTCCCTTTGTTTGTCTTTCTCTGTGTATCTGCATAATTATTTTTATATGTATTTTTCTCTAAAGTACATTGTTCGTCTACTTCAGGATAGCAAGGTAATTTAAAAATAAGTATCTTGATTTTAGGTGAAATGGATTGTACTTTTTTAGATGATATTTTTCTACTGCTTTCTGTAGTAATGGGTAGCACTTACAGGATTTTTTTTTTAAAGCACTACATGGATGAAGAAAATCTACTCATTGACTGAAGTCATAGCCCATTAAGCAATTTTGGAAGTTCTTTCTAATATTTAGTGAGCACTATTAAGCATTTTGTCAGAAAATGTCTGATATATATGATAGTTCAATATATCATTTCCTGTG
This sequence comes from Naja naja, assembly GCA_009733165.1. Lineage (NCBI taxonomy): Eukaryota > Metazoa > Chordata > Lepidosauria > Squamata > Elapidae > Naja > Naja naja. Next base: position 115,819,261 of record CM019149.1, on the reverse strand, counting down.
CTGTGAGCAGCTTTAGCAAGAAATCTATAAGCACAGAAATATGAATCTTGAATATTTGATAAGCATGATTGAAACAATGTCCTTGATCTCAGTGTGTGAGTAGATTATCAATCAGCTTGTGATTTGCCTTAAGGTAATAACATTTCTTTAAACTATGTTCTTACTTAAAGTTTAACTGAATTAAGATGCTGCTACATAACATTAGCTGACAAACATGTCCATGATGATATGCTCTATGATTCATCTAGTCTATCCCAGTGAACTAACTAATGAGAAAATAAATTTTATGTGTATGTGTTTTATGTGTATTAAGCTTTTCCATCTCTTATACACCTAAATTTTTCTAATTTCCATTTTTTTACTATTCTGTGGTAAAATTCTGATGGAACTGCCTTGGGTTATATGCTACTTTCAATAAAAAAAATCACCTGATTTTTAAACCATTTTAATATATCTTTGTTCTTTCTACTTTGAAACTGGTTTTGTTATTAACCAGTTAGTTTTAGTGAAATGGTTATTGGTAAATAATTCTATTTTTTTAAAGATAAAAACTATGTGTGTTTGTCATTAGTATCATCCCCAGCTGGTTCATGGTGTTTTTATTTTTCCTCTGTAGAATCCTTTTCAGTTTTTAAATGGATTTTTCATATGTACCTTTCTGTAACTATTTTTTCATAACAGTAATATGAAATAATTTTTACATAATTTTATGAACAATGCCATACTATTCCACAGTATATTTTAGCTTGGTCACATGCACAAAAGTGCTCCTCCTTTTCTTCCTCCATCCTCTCTCCTTCCTATTTTCATACAGGAGCACAAACTAGCATACAGATAGTCCTTGACTTACAAAAGCTTGATTAGTGACTATTCAGGGTTACAAAGGCACTGACTGCTTTTCATACTTATGACCATTGCAATATCTCCATGGTCACATGATCAAAATTCTGATGCTTGGCAATAGACTCATATTTATGATATTTGCAGTGTCCCAGAGTCACCCCTTATGACCTTCTGACAAACAAACTCAGTGTAACAGTCATTTTACTAACTTAACAACTGCTGTGATTTGTTTAACAACTGTGGCAAGAAAAGTCTGAAAATGGAGCAAAACTCACTTTACAATTGTCTTACTTAGCAATAGAAATCTTGGGCTCAATTGTCATAAGTTGAGGATTATCTGGACACTGTCTTCCCTATTTTTTCCTGGCAACAACTCTGTTAGGTAGGTTGGACCTAACACAGAATGACTGACTCAAGTTCCCAGTAAGCTTTGTGGCTGTGGGTAGACACAAATGTGGATCTCCTCAGGGTTAACACAGCATTCCTACTGCATGTTACTGAATGTCAGAAATGTTGGTGTTTCATAGTATGCTTCCTCTGAAACTAAAAGCTAAAATAAAAGTTATAAGATAAATCTGCATATATTGCTAAATGAATAAGATTAGTGCTTATTTTAATAGCTTTTCATTGGGACAGTGGGCCTTGATGTTCATGTTGAATTTTGTGGCATGGTATTCTGTGTTTGAAAACTTACTCACCGGGCCCATGTTTACAAAGTGATTCCACATTCCCATCCCTCTTCACATCCTGTGAATCACTTACATTTATGATTCATAGCAGATCATATTTTAACTTAAATGTTAATCAAAGCTTTCTTTCCATAGAAACAGCAATGTGTTCTTCCATGGATCTGAAGGTTCCCAAAGAGACATGTTTACTCAGATAGCCTTTTATCTTAAAAAAACAAAAAACAAAAAAAGCCTCACAGATGTCTGTTGCAAAACAAGTTTGTCAGAGGAGACTTGAATCGCCATTGAAAAGGAAATAAACAAGTTTTGAAAGTAGGCCATGCACATCACCGATAAACATGAAAATTTCATTGGTGGAACCTTCTATCCCCTGCCAGAATGACCTTGCTTGGTGGAAAGATGACAAAGTGCTTTCTTGGCTGTGCCTGTCAGCAATGCAATCGTAGCACATTTGACAAATCGTTCACATTAAATGGGGGGGCACTTTCGGCAGCATTGGCGTCCCTATCCATCAGTCCTAATTACTACACAAACATCAACTATGGCATAACACACATTTGTCAGAAGGAGTAAAAAGCAGTTGTTAGTAAGAACACTACCTGTCATACTAATAGACTAAGGCGTGTTGCTTTGTGACTTGCAGAAGCCAGAAAAATTGCCCCCCACAATAAAAAATTGGAAAAAAAACATTATATAGGTTGGCTAGTGTTTCCTGAAACTTTTAATTTTTTTTTAAATTTTTGCTAGTTTGCCTTGCCCTGAAGGAACAGTTCTTCTTTGAAATGGAGAAGAATTGCATGCCCTAACTTGGTGAATAGAAATGTCAAGTCTTTTGAGGTTCATTGTATGCTTAAAATGCTGTCTTCACTAAAAGAAGAATATTGTACTGGGCATAGTGTTTATTGTAGTAAAAGGGATTCCTGTTGTCATTATGTAAAACAATCTAAGACCTCTAAGCTTGATTTAATTCATCTGCAAGTGTAGAGGAAAGAGGAATGCATAAAGGGTCTCATTTCAAAGAGAAAAATTCATGTAGTACTCCTGTTCAAGCTAAACTACTGCCGTTCACTACTGCCGTTTTTATGCAAACTCGACCGCCTGGCCCCCCCTCCCTATTTCTATGAACTTTTCTGGAGGTATTCATCATCTCTCTCCAATGGCCACGGTCCTTAATCATCATCTGGACCTCTCCCTTTACCAGGACTTTGATTGGACAGGTCCCATTGTTGTGTGAGAACGATGGGAGGACTATCCCTCTACTGTGAGAGAGTAGAGGGATTTAACATCGGACCCTACAGTTTTTGAGTTGTTTGGTTGCCGCAGTGAGAGAGCGGCTGCCATTTATTACCATCTCCGGCCCCTGAACGGGTGTGAGAGCCGTTTATGAGACTGGAACTCTTGATTACTGTTGCCTGTACCCTTCTTTCTCCATTGGATATTTTTAACATCTTCACCCGGTTATGCAATGCCATACTTTACCCTGATCCCTTATGAATTTTGTCAACCTTTTATGGGACCTTACTGCCGGAACTGTGGGCACTCAGGACTGCGCCCTTGTCCTTGAGTTGGCCCAGTGGACTGTCGACAGCTTACCTTGATGACGGATCCTGGGATCCCGAGAGGTGGCATGCTGCAATCAATGGGCCAAATTCTAAATTAAGGGTTAAGGGTCGAATTTTAAAATTTTTAATTCGTTGTTTTAAAGGGTTAGGGAGGGGGTGGGGTGGAGGGGTCATTTTGCAGCCCGGGGTGCGGCGGGAGTGTGTGGGGGTTGGGGGCCGGCGGGGCTCCAGGCCTGGGGATGGGGCCGATTCCCAGGGTGGTCGGGATTGGAAGAGGACGGCGAGGCATAGGGCCATATCAGGTTAGGGGAGCGCGCACCCGACACTTAAGGCGGTTCGCTCCGACCCTATGACCTCCTCCCGAGGGGGCAATGGAATTAGGATCCCTGGGCTTAGGTTGGTGTATTTTAATGCCAGGTCTGTGGCTAATAAGTCCTCCCTCCTCTGGGAGACCATTGAGGAGGAGGCTGCGGACCTGGCCTGCATCACTGAGACCTGGTTGGGCCCAGAGGGGGTGTCCCTCTGGTTGATTTATGCCCACCAGGTTTTGGGTTTTGCACCGCCACGGGCCCAGGGTAGGGGTGGTGGGGTGGCCGTGGTTATTCGGGAGACCTTGTTTCCGAGGGAGGTCTCTGTTGCAGAGATAGGCGGGAGTGAGATTCTCCTCCTGAGGTGGGGGCCTAATGGGCAGGTGGGCTTGCTGCTAGCATACCTTTCCCCCAGCTGTGTGGCAGCGGCCCTGCCTGGGCTTCTCGATCTCTCCGGGGTGGCGGTGGAGCTCCCGGACCTTATGGTCCTGGGGGACTTCAACCTGCCTTCCCTGGGGGGGGGCGGGTTTGGCCCAGGAATTCATGGCTTCTATGGAGGCCATGGGCCTGACCCAATTGATTCAAGGCCCTACTCATGGAGGGGGAAATACTCTTGACCTAGTTTTTGTCTCTGAACAGTGGCGGAGTGACAGAGGGCAGGTCACTATTACGACTTTGCCTGTTCCATGGTCTGATCACTATCTCCTCGGCTGGTCTTCCAACAGGCCGCCCCCACTGCTGGGATGAGGAGCCACTTAGATGGTTCCGCCCCAGGCCTGATGGACCCTGAGAGGTTCCAGGCAGAACTGGGGTTTTTCCTTCTTCCCTTGCCCACAGCTCTGCCGAGGATCTGGCAATAGCCTGGCAGCGGGCTGCGTCAGAGGCCCTCGACAGGGTTGTCCCCATGCGTCCCCTTACGCGCCGTGGATCCCGGTTTGCCCCTTGGTATACTGAGGAGCTCCGGGGATGAAGCGCCGTCGAAGGGTTTAGAGAGCAGGTGGAGGTCTGTTCCCAGTCCGACCGAGCCCAGCTAAGAGCCTTTATTAGGACTTACCTGGTAGCTATGAGAGGCGAGAAGATCTTATCTCTCCACTCTCATAGCGTCCGCCGCCGCCCTGTTTCAGGTTACTCGTTCCCTCCTTCATTCAGGGGGGCCGGACCCGTTGGGGTAAGGCTGAGGCATTTGTTCAATATCTGTCGGATAAGATTGCTCGTATTCGGGACGGGTTGTCCTCCGATTTGCAGTGGTCTGAGGAAGGGGGTGCAGGGAGTCTGGCTATTGTTATCTGGGATGAGTTCGATCCGGTTTCGAGGATGAAGTGGACAGGATCATGCGCGAATGAGTTCCACCACATGTTTGTTGGACCCGTGTCCTCCTGGCTGGCTTATGCCGCCAGGGAGGTCACCTGCGGTTGGCTCCGGGCAGTTATCAACGCTTCCTTAAGGGAGGGTGTCTTTTCCGCTGCCTTGAAAGAGGCGGTGGTGAGACCCCTCCTGAAGAAGCCTGCCCTGGACCCGACTGTGTTAGACAACTTTCGTCCAGTCTCCAACCTTCATTTTTTGGCGAAGGTTGTTGAGAGTGTGGTGGCTCAGCAGGTTCCGCTTTTCCTGGATGAAGTGGACTACCTAGATCCGTATCAATCGGGCTTCCGACCTGGGTACAGCACGGAGACGGCATTGGTCGCGCTGATGGATGATCTCTGGAGGGCTCGGGATAGGGGTTTTCCTCTGTCCTGGTCCTATTAGACCTCTCAGCGGCTTTGATACCATCGACCATGGTATCCTTTTGCGTCGCCTTGAGGGGTTGGGAGTGGGGGGCACCGTTCTTGGTGGTTCTCCTCCTACCTCTCGGGCGGTCGCAATCGGTGTTGGCGGGGGGGGTCAGGTCGTCCCTAGGGTGCTCTCTTGTGGGGTCCCTCAGGGGTCGGTCCTTTCCCCCCTTTTGTTTAACATCTACATGAAGCGCTGGGTGAGATCATCCGTGGTTTTGGGGTGAAATTCCATCAGTACGCTGATGATACTCAGCTGTACATTTCCACCCCAGACCAGATCAGTGATGCCCTCTCCCTGATGACTCGGTGTTTGGATGCGTACGGAACTGGATGAGCGGGAACATGCTTCGACTCAACCCGCCAAGACTGAGTGGCTGTGCATATCGGCCCCGGCCCAGTCTAGATTATCCATCTTTGGCCATAGGGGGAGGTGTTACCCCTGTGGATAGGGCGTGGAATCTGGGGGTCCTCCTGGATGTACGGCTCGGTTGGAGGATCAGGTGGGGCTGTTGCCAGGGGCCTTTGCCCAGCTCCGCCTTGTTCGACAACTTCGCCCTTTTCTGGACCGGGACGCCCTGCACGGTCACTCATGCCCTTGTTACCTCTAGGCTCGACTACTGCAACGCTCTCTATTTGGGACTGCCCTTGCATACCATCCGGAGATTGCAGCTGGTGCAGAATGCGGCGGCGCGGTGGTGATGGGAGTTACCGGTTCTCCCATGACCCCCCTCCTGCGCGGCCTGCATTGGTTGCCGGTTGCGCTCCGGGTGAGATTCAAGGTTTTGGTGTTAACATACAAAGTCCTTCATGACATGGGTCCTCAATACTTAAGGGAGCGTCTTCTTCCAATATCAAATACCGGTCGCCCTGTGCGAGCCCATAGGCAAGGACTCCTCGGGGTCCCGTCGGCGGGCTGGCGTTTCCCCGACGACGAGCCTTTTCTGTCGCGGCCCCTGACCTCTGGAATCAACTGCCTTTGGGGCTCCGCCTGGCCCCTGACGTCTGCACCTTTCGCCGTGAGTTAAAGACCTGGTTGTTTGACCAACCGGGCTGTGACCCCTTGTGGGAGGGATGGTTTTAAGGTTTTATAATGTTTGAACTTATAATCTAATTTAATCGTTTTTTAAGTATTTATTGTTTCTGTTTTAGTTGTAAGCCGCCCCGAGTCTTTGGAGATGGGGCGGCATATAAGTTCAAATAAATAAATAAATAATAAATAAACATGATTTGCATTTGCTTTTTAAATATTTAAATAATATGTATAGGCTTGTTTGTCTAGATTGCAATCTTTCAACAAATAAATCATAATTGTTCCATTTATTCAATTCTAAAATCAATATCCCTTTACTCAAAGGATGGAATAGGGATGATGGTAGATTTTATTTAGGTTAAGGTTTCAAAAATCAAGCTGATTTCCCTGAAGGAAAAATAGAGGCGAAATTGATCATTCACCCTTGGAAAAACCTATTTCCTTATATCAGTTACTCAGACTTTGTATGATTTAACAGAACTAATAAGAAGCACTGAAGCATAGCAAATGAATTATAAACATTGAATTACTGGTAGGTGTCAAAAATATTTAATATAGAGATTTGATTTGAAGGCAGTTCGGTCAAATCCCCAAACTGAACTGATTTTTTCCAAGTTGATAGTTAAAATCAAATTACTGAATCAGATCAAAGGCTTCCAAATCAGAAACCTCAATTTTTAAACAAGACTAAGAGAACTGAATCTACTTTATTGCACATTTTAAATCAAATCAAATTGACACAATTTTGTAAAATATTTCACTAGCCTTATCAGAGATGGTATTGAAGCGGTTCACACTGGCTCGGGTGAACTGGTAGCAGTGATTTGGTGTGGGTTGCTGAACTGGTGGTGACCCCTGGCTGGCCATGCCCCCGAACCGGTCTCCCGGTCACCCACTTGTCCCAGGGTAATCATCATAATCCAAATTAATAAATTATCTAGCTTCCCTGCTCAGACTTAGAAGAAAAGAATTGGCCTCCTAGTGTCTAAAAAAGCTTCCTTTCCTTTGCTTAGCAGTAATACCTTTGTTGCAGAGGTGGTATTCAGCAGGTTCTGACCAGTTCTGGAGAACTGGTAGCAGAAATTTTGAGTAGTTCGGTGAATTGGCAAATTCCACCTCTGACTGGAGATTTTACAGTATGCTTCCCTCCTACTTCCATCAAGCCATGTCCACAGAACTGGTAGTAAAAATATTTGAACCCCACCACAGCTTGTTGTTATTGAAGAAAACTCTGATAAGCTACCTGACCAACCAATTCTTGTCTCCAAGTAGGCTGCTTGTAGATGCTTCTTGTACAAGCCCTTGTAATAGCTGATGATCAAATGAGAGGGAAAATAAGTTTAGTGGAGCTCTTACCTTACCTATGAAAATACTCCCTCATGTTTCTAGTGTAGGTAAAAAAATTATGCTTCGGGCATGTTCCATGTTTGGAATTGTGGCTTTTATGCCTTGTGTAGATCATGCAGATGACTCTGGTTTCTTTTGTACAGCTTGCTTATGTTGTCTATGTGTTGAGAGTCGCAGAGAATTACTTGTCTATATTTATCTTGCCCTACTGAATTCTCATCCTAGATTGCCTTGGACATTATGGTAGAAAAGAGGTTTCAACTGCTTTGTTGTTAGCTTTTCTTATTAAAAACATAGTTTTCTTTACAAGAAGTAAGCATGTCTTCCTCCCATGGGCAAGTTTGAACAGGAAGACTGTGGGAGTCTCTTCAGTGGTTGGCTATTGTCCCTTCTTGCAATGATGGTGATGTTAGGTGATAATTGACTAAGTGGGTTATGTGTGATAAGAGTTGGAAGAAACTATTTCTTCTTTCCAAGAAGGGAAACAAAGAGGAAGCGGAAATAATGAATAATTTTTATATGGCATAGGGCTTGGAACACTGTTTAATTTCCTCCCTTTTTTCTCTTCCCTTTCCCTTCTATAGTCTGTTGGAGCAGTGGAGCAAAGGTTGCTGATGTTATATGTTTTTATTCTCAAGTATTCTCCGGTTCAAAACCTCATGGAGTATCATGTACAGTGAGATCATGTTTTCTGAATTGCTATATCGGAATATAAAAGGTGCCTCCATGTGGGCTTGAAAACAACAGAAAACATGTGGAAGAAAGAATTCATTGAAGGTTGACTTTAAGTTAAGAAATCCACTAAAAGAAGAGAAAGTGAAGGCACCCCATTAGCTTGTCCTTTTAAAAAGCAGAGGAAAAAAGGAAACACATCACTTTTATTTCTTTGAGGTTGAAACAACAGATCAGCAAACAAAGAAACAAAAAATTGTGACAAGCCAAAATGGCATTTTATGGCTTGAGTTGCTATCAGCCATTTTTTAATCAGAACTTTGTACTGTATTTTTTTTTAAAGGCCAGAAAGATTTTCAATGTTGTTAACAGAATAAGTGATTGAACCACTGTGGTACAAAATGAAGCATGGCATATGCTTTACTAATTACAACTTAGCGGGAACCTTAAGTTTTGAACATGCTCACAGAAGTTCTCTTGGATTTTGAAGCAGATTCTGGCTCTTGCTGTCTGCCATCACTTAAAACCTAAGAAAATCCAACCAATGGCTTCTAGCAGAGTGAGTTTAATTTCTGTGAGAGAAATTCAGTTGACCTGTTCAATTCTTTGGATGTCTTAATTCAATACCTTGTGTGTGATATCTGTAGGAACCAATAATCACATGGTGAATCATAGCAATATTGGTAGATTTTTTTTAGACATGTTTACAGAAATTGTCTGGTTTATGCAGAATGCAATGTGGGTCAATTATTTTCTAAGAATTTTATGGTAAAGCAGTAGATAACTATGTATAAATGTTCCTGCCATTAAAAAAAGGAGGAACAAATGATGGAACTGAATCTGTACTGTGTGCTTGATGTGGGTCAAGTTTACATGGATCTGTAATCTTAACCGAAGTGACAATATATACCCATTGTTCACTCATAAATATTTTAAGTAGTAAAATGGGAAATTGCTTTCTCATTTCCTAAATAAAGTATAATTTTGTTCTATTTGCTGCTTCTCTGAAGTGTTTTTATTTATATATTTTTAAGCATACTCAAAGTCTGTGCATCACAAAGCATTTAGGCATCTCAATCCTTTCTTGTCTTTATACCATAGTAAGAAGTAGACAATTCTGATGACAATCAACCTGGGCCCAAATTTGAGAGGAAATGTGTTAATGTAATCTAGGCTCCATTCTAGTTTGAGTAAATATCTCATTTACTCAAAGCATCTTACTAAGTTATCATACAATATATGTCACATTTTTGCTGCAGCCCTGGTTCTTATTGGGCTTCTGGGCAAAGAATCAGTAGTGAACACTGCAAAAATTCACATTATCAGTTAGCTCTAGGGCAGGTACAAATCTAACACTTACCAAAGAAAGTAGAAACCAAATAGTTATATTTATTCCTCAGCTTGTCAAAGTCAGAATTTCAACTTATATTTGATTTGTACAGTGGGAAGTAAAAAAGAGGTCTTGTTGTGAGAACTTTCTGCTTAGTAGCTATTGGAATTGTGATAAGGTGGTGTTTATTTTTTCATTACCTGTGAAATGCCATAAAATAATCTATTTTTCATGAAAACTGACATCATACATGTATTTAATTGACTTTGAAAATAATACGAAAAAGGCAAGAATGCTGCTTCATATGCTGTCTGTCTTAGGTTACAGAGGACACATATTGGTGGCTTTGCTGTGGGTTCATTATTCTAGCATTTGAGTGACCTTATAATACAATTACATTGAAATGCTAAACAATCAATAGAAATTTTTGTTGCTTGGGAACTGCAGGAACTTTTTTTCTAAAACATATAGAGTATGTCAGAGTGTCAATTAACATTAATAGGATCAGTATGGTCCTAATATCCCCTAGGTTCATTATTTGTGTCAGAAAAACACAAAAGAGATTTTGGGGCATGACGGATAGTAAAAAGAGAGAACATTTAATTTACTGATAATGTTAATTTTAGTGGTAGAAGGACACTGATGGATACAAGCTGTAATTTAGTACACTGATTTTTTAAAATTAATTGCAATTACAGGGAGTCTATTTTATAGTTTTATGATTGATGCCTATAATAAATATTGTGATGATTTTATTTTGTACCCAATAGATGGTTTTATTATGGGATACACACTTTCCTCAAATTTAAGTAGAGTATTGCCTCTGTAAATAAATGTTTGGTTAAAGTTTAATAGTAAATATTTTCATAAAAGTCTTTTTTTAACTCTTATGACTCTTATGCCATATCACTAATGGAGTAATTCTTGTAATGTGAAACCAGGGGTGGGATCTTCTGGTTGAATAACTGTACTAAGGAGCAGATCACAGAAAGGACATACAAAGGTATATTGACCTTATATCTAAGTACAGATTAGGACTATGAAATAGAATTACTTGTCCTGGTTTACTCTTGAATTATCTGCAGTCTTTCTGTTAAACTCAGACCTTGAGAATTCAGATTGAGCTTGTGCAGATATCAATAGGCATGCAGATATGGCTGAGTCTTGTACATTTTGAGAGGACTGTTAAGATCACTCAGAAAAACACAGTGTAGATTAAGGTGACCAGATTTTAACATTGGTAAAACGGGACACCATTGACCGGGGGGGGGCTGTTCTTGATTAAAAATGTGGTCTATATGAAACAGTTCTTGCTAAAGGCAGAACCTCCCTCCTTCCCCCTCCCCTTAAAAAAAAGACACGGGCAAGCCACCTTGAAGAAAAGAGCCTCCGGCACAAATAAAAAAAACATGCAGTGGCAGAAATGCCAGGTTGAAGGAAAGGGGAAGAATGGCTGAAGGGGGGAGGGATTTTATGAATTCTCTTTCTCTCTCTCTCTCTCTCTCACACACACACACATACACAGACAGATAGATTTAGGTAAAGATGCGGTGGCGGCCTCTCCCGCTCATTCCCAGGAGACTCCCATCCAGCACAGTTTTACCTCCGCAGCCTCAGGAGGGAGCAGCAGCCAGTCCCGGCGAAGCCACCCAAGTGGCAGGAAACAAAGTCTGCTCAGGCCGCAAGGCTGGGCCTGCTCTGCCTCTCTCTCTCTCTCCCTCTCTTTCTCTCTCCGCCTGCTGCAATTCCTGGGAAGTTCCTGGCCGAGCAAAACACAATTCACCTGGGCTGAGCGCAGCTGTTTTGTGCTTGCCAGCCCAGCAAGGGGGGGCCGTGGAGCGGTGAGGAGCGTTCGCTGGGCTTCTTCCGCCACTGCCACCGCCACCTTCACTACACAGCAAACAAAAGGCCAGCGGGATCTGCTTTCGCCGCGGCCGTTAGTCCCGGCAAAGGCCGCGTTGCTTAGCCACCGAACCCACTCCTCCCCCTCGCCCCTCTGGAGAGCACGGTGCTTTTGCGGAAGGAAGCCCACCCTGGGTCAGAGAAGACAACAACATGCATCCCTCCCTGACACTAACACGCGCAATGTGCACATTCCTCTCTCTCTTTCTCTTGGCTTGCAGCTGCAGCTGCTCTCAGGCAGGGTCAGCCCAGAGCCTTCAATGACAAGCCCCACCCTGAAGTTGGAACTTCAGTTGGAACCAGGCGAGCCACCCACCTTGTGCGTCTCTTTTCTTCAGGCCCGTCCCCTGGGGGAAATCAGATCGCGCATGTGTGCAACGACCATGGGGCTTGCTCTGGTTCGGGAAAAGGAACCAAGTGCTTTTCCTTGACTTTTAGTTCCACCACGGAAGCGAGATTAAAGCAAATTAGCCCCGAAGGCTCCCAATCTTGAGTAAAAATTTGGTCTATATAAAATCCCTAGCTTGTGCATTCTTTCTGAAAAATTGGGACTTTTTTAAAACCCCGCAGGACGCAGGACAAATTGTGAAAACTTGGGGACTGTCCTGCCAAAAGCGGGACGTCTGGTCACCTTAGTGTAGATTCTTGTCAGTCAGTTCAATCAGTTCAGTCAGAATTTCAACTTATATTTGATTTGTACAGTGAGAAGTAAAAAAGAGGTCTTGTTTATGTGTAACACGCACAGTATAGAAAAATATTAGTTTCTCTGAGAGATTGATACTTTTATATAACTACTCACACAGGATTCAGAAAAAGCATAGAAACAGATCCCTCATGCATGCTTTCAATGATGTTGGAATGCTGCAAATGGCTTTGTCATTTAGCATTCTAAGGTTAATTATCTCCTAGCTAGCAGCAATAATACATTTGCTACCATTACAGTAAGTCCATCTTAAGCTGTTGCTATGAGAATATCTATTAATAAATTACCCTTAGGGTTAATCAAGGGTTTTATTTAGCTTAGTTGATACCCTCTTGTGGCTAGTGCAACTATACTCTTCTTGGGATCTTGTTCCTCTGAAAAACTGTGTAGGGTAGACCATTCTCTTTGCTGATTGTTGCCCTCTTCCTTTCTGATATTGTGAATCACCAAGACATGTACATCTCTTCAGAAATCTAAGACTGCTGATGTCTGTTTTTCCTTGTTAGCCATTTTCCTGCCATACCATTAGCCCATTTTAACTTCACTGGTTCATTAGCCCATTTCACCTTCCCTTCCCCTCCACAAGAGACTCATCACATTCTTCCTTCAATTCTTTTCTAGTTATCACACAAAACAACACTCTGTATGTGAACCGTGTAACAGCTTGATAACAGGTGTACCTTTTCTATGCTATCAGACACATTATAATTGAAACTGTAAATACTTTTCCAGATTAGACTTCAACAGTATGACTTCAGTGGTGTTGAACTGATCCATCTTGGATGGTAGATTATAATGTGTAACATTTTTGTGATGCTTAAGCAGAACTTTTCCCTCCAATAAAAAAAATACAGGCAAAACACACACATACTCAAAAACCTATAAAATTATTAACAATTTTACAACAATATTTGAACACTACAGTTTTTTTTTTAATTCATATTTATATCCCACCCTTCTCCGGAGACTCAGGGAAGCTTACAGTTTTTGGGATACAACCCAATGCGCTCAGCAATAGCCTTCATTCCATTGTATATGCCTGCTTATTACTAAGTGGCATTTTTACAAAGTCAGCTTATTGCCCCCAACAATCTTGGGTCCTCACTTTACCTACCCCGAGAGGATGGAAGGCTGAGTCAACCTTGAGCCTGGTGGGATTCGAGCCTGCAATAATTACAGGCAGCTGGAGCTAAGTGCTAGGCTATTAACAGCCTGCACCACCACCACAACAAAGAGATGTAAGAAGTAGTAGGATTTGTAAAACATGAGTATGTAAAGCTGTATTCACTTACCTAATCAGTCTAATACTTGCTGAAGCGTTACTTTTACACTACCAACTGGGATAGCACTAGCATTTAGACTTAAATGCCGCTTTACAGTGCTTTACAGCCTTCTCTAAGCAGTTTACAGAGTCAGCATATTGCCCCCAACAATTTGGGTCCTCATTTTACCTATCTTGGAAGGATAACTGAATATTTGGCAAGGTTTTCTTTGGTTTGTAACGAACCAAAATAAGTGGCCACTCTATGAAAAGCTGAGTATTCTGGCAACTGACATATTGCAGAATATTAAAGCTTGCTCTGAACAGTACTTTATAGTATTAAAATTTTGAGATAATACAGATGCAATGATAGTGAAACCTTCATGTTCCTCAACTGTTTTCAATCTAATTTGTAAAGTTGTCTGTAGAAATAGTGGGAATCAATTTTACATTAACACTCAAACTTTCCAGAGTATTTACAATAATAATGCTTGAATAAATAATATTAATCAATAAAAAATTTAAAAAATATTTAAGTTCTCAAATCAATGTGTGTGTGTGTACTTACTAAATTTGGCTTACAAATATCTCATTTTTACTCTGCTATATTTTGAAGCTAAGAAATATATATTTTGACTTTTGTCTGGAATAAAAAACATCAAATATTGCAGAAATGTCCTTACTCTCTGATATATTTGTATCTATCTTTCTATCATTTAGAGAACTTTTATTGTTGAACTTGCTAATGTTTGTTACACCTGGATTATTTTACAGAAATTTCCATTTGTTAGCTTTAGGTGTTATACTTAGGAAAGTGTGCATTTGGTTTTTAAGGCTTTGCAATCAATATTTGGATCCTGAACATTTTTTTAAAGCTTGGGAAATGCCTTCTTTTATTTGCTGTAACTGATTTGGTTTTGTTTTACCTGCTACTTTAACATAATCCGTCTCAGAGCAGAATAGCAGTTCTCTTACAAAACAATACTGTTATCTAAAACTGTTCAATTTGTGTTATGCAATCCCCAAGGAAAATATATTAAAAGTGAAGAATCTGCATATTCATGAGTCATTGTTGCTGACAGTCACATACGTTTAAAAAGTATTTTACAGCTTGAATTCTACCGAGATTGCATTAGAGTGCTATTTATTTTACAACAATCATAATTTATCTTTATTAATGCAAGCAAACCGGGTAAAATTGCAAAATAAATAATGTTTATACTTTTGCGCAAGTTTCAGTAATAATGCATGCTGATTGTGTAAGATATGAATCAGAGTTAAGACAGGGAAACTGTTTAAATTGTTAAGCAAATATATCTTAAATGTTCAAATAACAACCTAATTTCTCTGTGCTTGTTCACATTTTAAAATTCACTTTTAATGTTTATTGCTGTCTTGAATTCTTCTATAAAATGTGGGACAGAAATCTAATAAATAAATAATATTAAAAAATAAGGATGTACATTTATTTCAAGCAATTTGATTGTTATGGAAAGCACAACCTCTAATTTTTCTTTATATAAAGTACTGTTGTTGTTTGACACCTTTATATATTTATTTTATTCGTCAAATGAATAGAGGGGATCCTGGGTTCTATACAAATAAAATAATTAAAAACATAAAAACTGAATATAAACTATGGACAAGGATAATTAAAATTCAAGCCTAAAGACTAATTAAATGAGCAGGAGAGGGCCTTCAGGGTGCTAACCAACCTCACCACTGTGTGTTCTTTGTGAGCCCAAGGTGAAATGACAGAGCTTAGCCATTTCAGGAAGGCCAGGAGATGGGGGCCTGCCTCACTTCTAGTGAGAGAATGTACCAAAGGCCAGGAACAATGGCAGAGAAGGCTCTCTTCCTGGACCCTGCCAGTTGGAATGGTTAAAATGACGGAGTTCACAACATTATTATCCCAGAGTTTCAATCAGCTCTCCCTGTAAATGCTCTAAACTAACTAACTAATTAACTAGTTTTTAATTTTAGTGACTTTCAGCTGTATCATTCATCATATAACCAGGGATCTATTTGCCTATTGAATCCAAATAATCAAGTCAAAATAGGCCATACCATAGGCCCCAATTAAAAAATAATTATACAAGCCTTCTGATAACTAAGTAAAACTTGGTTCATTGTTAATTAAAATTCTACATTATTTCCAGCATGAAAAGCTGGAACAATTGAAATAGAATTCTAAATTTGGCCCTTATTCACAAGATACATTTGTGTTCTGGGTTAATCCTAGTTTAAGCAAATAGATCTTCCTTCTGAAAATCTTTTACAATTTCATCCAAATTTAAAACTCCTGAAGTACTGCACTTTTGAAATACATATTAGATAAATTGAAATCTACATATTTCCTATGGAATGTTAAATGTTATAGTTAAGGTAGATATTTGTTATTTGTTAGACTTTTGTAATTAACAGTTGTAAAAAACAATTGTATAAATAATTAGTTGAAAGTTTTCAAGTAGTGTTTTATATGAAGGTGAGATTAATTTAATAAAACATTTTTATGTTTTTTGATCATCATTGAAGGTTCAAAAAAGTTGAACGTAAACAAATTATGCTGGGAGTTTAAATTGACGGTAGTCTCTTATATTTATTATACAGGTTTGCACTATTATTGTCTGATTTTGTTTGAACATAGTACACAGAAGAAATAGAGTTGGAAGGGACCTCAGAGTTCTTTAATCCAACCCTAGACTATTTCAGACAAATAGTTGTCCACTCTCTTTTTTAAATCCTCCAGTGATGGAGCTCCCACAACTTCTGAAGGCAAGCTATTCCATTGGTTGATTGCTCTCACTGTTAGAAAATTTCTCCTTAGTTCCAGGTGGCTTCTCTCCTTGGTTAGTTTCCAACCCTTGTTTCTTGTCTTGCCTTTGGGTGATTTGGAAAACAGCTTGATCCTCCCATCTTTGTAAGAACCTCTCAAATATTGGAACAGTGCTATCATGTTACCTCTAGTCCTTTTCATTAGACTAGACATATCCAATTCCTATAACAGTTTTTTGTATAATTTAGCTCCCTAATCATTTTTGTTGCTCTTCTCTGCAATTTTTCTAGAGTCTCAATATCTTCTTTGTATTGTGGTGATCAGAACTGGATGCAGTATTCCAAGTGTGGTCTTACTAAGGCTTTGTAAAGTAGTATTTGATTCTATCCCTCTATTAATGCCTCCTATGATTGCATTGGCATTTTAGGTGCTGCTGCACACTGTTGGTCCATATTTAAGCAATTGTTGACTAGGACTCCAAGATCCCTCTCACAATTATTGGCATAAGCCAAGTTTCACCTAGTCTTTACTCTACTTACACACTTGATTTTGCTTGCCAACTGTTGGTTAAATATCAAAGATATTCAAACGGTTGGTTTGAATATCTTTCAGTTTCTTAATACATATTTGGAAAACATTATATGGCTTAAAGATGTGAATTCAGTTTTTAATTACATACCCCAAAGTTGGAATTTATCTTCAAATAGCTAGTATAAGGTATATTAAAAAGTTTGTTCTTTTTTGTGTGCTTGAAGGCATTCAAAATTTACAGTGCAATTTACAAAATAATGACAACCAGGATTTACAATATTGAATTGATATATATTTGCTCTTAGTTTATGAACAGGATCTTTATCAATATAATGGAAAGACTGATCAATATTGTTTCATGTAGTTAATGTTTAATGTTTTTCTCCATGTATTGCAATATATTTATGTTTGTTTTCTGTTCATTTTTCTCTTTGTATCTTTTTTTCTTCTTTGTCTTTGTAAAGCAATAAAAAGTGTGCAGACACATTTTCTACCTACAAATGTGTCAGTTCCTTAAAGTGCTATTTCTAGTGATGGAAGTGACAGCTTTTCCCCTAGAGAGAAAGAAACAGCCTCATAGTCATTCTTTTCTATATATGTATTAATCTGAATCCCAGATAGAAATCCATTTGACTTGGGATTTCATCATTTTATTTATCCTCACATTAAAAAAAATATGTCCATCTTTCCATTGTTACTTTTAGAAATACTGTGATTACATGGACCTAGCATATATTCCTTCTTTATAACTTGTTAACCTTTTATTAATGTGCTCACTCATTTGTATATTGTACATGCTCAGATACATATTTTTATACTTTTTTAAACACATACATACACATACACACTCAGAAAGAGGAAAATTTACATTGTCTCTTCTAGAAACATCTTTATTTTCATATACACACACAAAATATGTATATGTGTATTAGTGTAATATATGCATACAGTATGTGTGTGTGTGTATATATATATATATATATATATATATATATATATATATATATATATATATAGGTCTTGGTGTATTCGGTCTTGTCCGTGTAGGATTGAGAATACCTTGGCAACGTTTTGACGAAATCTCATCCGTCATCTTCAGGCTGGTGTCTTCAGCTTCGTTCTCCTGGGAGAAGTGTGTGATCGTGGCTGTTTTTCCCTTTTAAACTCTAGAGTTGGATGTGTTGTTACTTTTTGATTGGTTTGTGGAGTTGATGTATGCAGATTGGATGGCTTTTTCCTGAGACCCTGTGTGGCTGAGGTGCTGGCTGTGTGTCTCTCAGCCTTTTGTGTTGTAACGACCTGGGTAATGGGCTGTGTGATGACCTTCTGAGTTCTATTGTTGTGATGTCCTGGGTGTGGTGCTGTAATCTCCTGGGTCGTTGTCTGTGCTGCAACCTCCTGATGTTTTGTGTTGTGATCTCCTGAGTTCTGTGATGTAGTATCCTGGGTGGAAGGCTGTGATGTGGCATTCTGGGCTTTGGTTTGGCTCCGAGTTTGAGGTCTGGCTATGTGTTTATAGCGTGTGTCAGTTTGCTTAGTTTGGGGGTTGGAGGGGGTGTAGCAGCTGGTGTTGCAGCCATGGTCTGGTTTCTGGATGGTGGTTGCCTTTCATCTGTGGCGTGGGCTTGGGTTTGAGTCTGGTGAAGGAGATTGGTGGTGGCATCATGTGTTATTTTGGGTCCGGTGTTGGTTTTTGTGGCTGGGACTCGTTTGTTGATTAGGGCTAGTTTCCAGATGTCTGGTAGGTGGGAAGTATCATCCCGTTTATTCATGTTATGGGGGTGTTTCTCTATTTCGATGGCTTCCCTAATTATTCTATAATATATATATTCTCTTAAGTTTTCACGGGTATTTATATGTATGGTATTCAGCTTTGTTCGGGTATTTTCCCACCTGATGAAGCCTGATGATGGCAGATGAGATTCTGCCGAAACGTCGCTACAACTTTAAAAACACAACTATAATGACGTGGGAAAATACCCAAACAAAGCTGAATACCATCTATCTATCTATCTATCTATCTATCTATCTATCTATCTATCTATCTATCTATCTATAAATGTAGTATGTTAAATAAGCTATCCTTAAACCATTTTAATTCCTCTGATCACTGGGCACACCAACCACAGTACATATTAAGATATTTTAGGTTCAACATCCCTACACAAATATCTCTTTTATGTACTATTTGAGGCCAGTGTCAGCTCACCGAGATCCATAGTTGATTATACTGCTTTATAGTGGAATAAATAAGAAGGATTCTATGTCTGAAGGCTTTGGTATCCATTAAATATCTGCTTTATTGCTAGCAAATGTCTTTCTGTCTTTCTGGCAGTTCAAAGGTCAAATCAGAACAGAATTATTTAATTACACTGACCAATATTCATCCACAACCTTCCATGTACTAGTCTACTGGTCCTATTCTTGTTTTATTTGGATAATGCCAGTGTAACTTTGAAGATCACACAAGGCCACTTTGCTCTTGGATCATATCATTACAAAACCATGGCAAAGTGCCACTGATTCTTTGGCAGTAATCCAATAGATCTTTTGGTTTGAAATATACCAACTCCAACTTAGTTTATTATGACCCACAGTAGAACAGTGGTTAGAGTGCAGTACTGCAGGCTACTTCTGCTGATTGCTGGCTGCCTGCAATTTGCAGTTCAAATCTCACCAGTTTCAAGGTTGACTCAGCCTTCCATCCTTCTGAGGCGGGTAAAATGAGGATCCAAATTGTTGGGGCAATATGCTGACTCTGTAAACCACTTAGAGAGGGCTGTAAAGCACTGTAAACTGGTATATAAGTGCTATTGCTATTGCTATTTTGTTCAGCCTGATACTAATTCTTATGGGTAGGTTATGTAAGTTTCTGTATCATTTATTCTTGTTTGGACTGTGTTCATATCTCCTTTTCCAGCTTTCATTCACATATCACATAGAACATGCAAGTCACAATATATAACAATTGTTTTAATTGTTTTTTTAATCCATTTATATCCTGCTCCAATCAAAAAGATTCCTGATGGCTTATGTAAGATAAATGGTACAATTAAGACATGTATGGTATAATCTTCAAAATCCAACTGGCATAAATAGGAACAAATAAAACAGCTCTAAATCAAAAACAAAATCACATAGAAATAAAGATCACAGCAAAATCAGATTATCAGCTAAGAGCCAATTTACTTCATGATTCAATTACCGAATACATGCATAAAGAAAAATCAGATTTATATTCCTGAATGTCCTTCCTAATTGTTCCTAATCAAGAATGATTGAAATAATAAAGTCTCTCAGGAAATTATCCCTGAGTACAAATGTAAGAAGAGGCTCCTTTTCTCCAACCCACTGAGCTGAAAGTTGGGAAATTACTAAGAGGTAGGACATGTTATTGGAGAGAAGTTGAATGTAGAACTGGATAGAGAGTTAAATTAACCAATTATTTTTATTTCCTCTTTTACCCTATTCAACAGAACTAAGTGTGATAGTCTGATCAGCAATTTTCAATAAATCTGAATCTGGACATAATGACAATTATACTTCTGTTTGGAAGGAGCATATTGAAGCAATTATTTTTCTTTTCGTCTCCTGAATATTATCTGAACATAATATTTCCTGAATATTATCTGAAGATAATATTCAGTAATACTTTCATCAGATTTAGCTTTTTGCTCATTAGCCTGCCCTTAGCTGATTATATTGCTTTTATCCCCATCTTTGATACAACAATGCTGGCTTGAATGGGTTTGTTATCATGCTGATATGATTTTTTTTTCATTAGACAAGTTTTTAAATAAATATATTATGCTAGCATGACTTTTCATTAAGCTGATCAGTAGACATGCAGTAAACAATAAATAGAGGAATAGTTTGATGTAGTGGTTAAAGTATTAAGCTAGAAACTGAAAGACAATGAGTTCTAGTCCCACCTTGGCCAAAGTCAATTGGGTAACCTGACTTTGTTTCAGCTTGTGAGGAAGGCAATGGCAAATGACTTCTGAAAACCTTCACCAGGAAAACTATAGAGAATTGGAAGTCTCCAAGAATATGACATGATTGATTAGAAGGAAGGAAAAAGAGAATAGTTCTATGCCTGTGTTTTGCTCAAACTTGAATTCTTTCTCATGTTTGATGAAGCTGAATCTGTCCTTTCATTTGTGGCTTTACGATAGTCCAGGTACCATCCTTATATAATGGAGTTATAGTTCAGATTTGATTCCTGAAAAGCATTTTGCAGTTTATGGAGATGCAAACATAGTACCTGTTGCTAGTCTTTCCTGGAATTTAAAGAAAGGATATAGGTTATTTAAAGGAATCACAAACAAGTGCTCTAAAACACTTTGTTTTGTATAGAATTTGAAACATTGTGCAGTCTTGAATGAATATTTTGAAAGAGTCATCTCATTTAAATTGGAATAATTCTTCAAACTTTCTATAAAAGAAAGAAATGAATACTGAATAATTTTGTTGAAGATAGTTTCTTTTGAGAACAGATTTCATTGCTTCATGTGGATTGTATCTTCTACATTTTGTTTGCAGCATGTTCACACCATTCATAAACATCAAGAAAGGTTAGTTAACTTTCTAAGGAGGGAGAAAGGGAGGGGGGAGAGATGGAGAAAGACAAAAAATCTCTTTCTGTGTTCATCGTTTGTGATTTTATGATATGCTTTAAAATAGCTTTAGCTGCACGGTTTAGGTTTGCACAAGTATTATGACTTCTCATTATCCTGGAATAGGAATATGACATTGCAATAAGCTAGAATTTGAGATTGTATGTGTAAAGAAAGATGTATAGATGTCCTCCAAGGTCCCTTCTTACTCTATTGTTCTGTTGTATAGGTGGAATATAGACAGATGTATATTGTACATATTCATACATATATTGATACATGCATGCACACAATACACTCTATGGTTGGAAACAAATATGAAACTGAACCATTTTGAAACCATGGTTTGTTGACTAAAAACTTAGATCAAATGCAATATATAGCCACAGTGGCTCACACATCCCACTGAAATTCACTGCAGTTAAGAAGTTGGGGTAGTATTAGGGCAATTTTGATTCAAGACTTCCCCCAGTCATGGAAGTTCTTTACCTAACTGTAAGGCAGTTATTTTCCCTTAGCTCAGCTATCTTTATAGAGTGGTTATGGGGAAAATCTGGAACAGCATCTTAAATATACCACTTTAAAGATCTGAAAGGATGGCACATTATCAATATAACAAATCAATAAACCCAGACTAAAGCCACATTATGGATATGTTGTCCACATTATGGATATGTTGTCCACACTCTACTGATTTAATATTTAAAGCACCCTTGAAAATCAAGTTGATTAAAGTTGTTTAAAGTTGTTTCAAAGAAAGTTGCAGGTCAAGAAGTGGAAAACTTACGAACTGTTTGAAAAAAATAAATATTATGTAAGCAGGACATGCACTTGTTTTCTAACCAGCTGGATTAATGTGCAACATTTAATCCATCTTTGTATTTTCTATAATATTTCTTGATGATGTTAATGAAAATTATATTTACTATTCTAAGGACAAATACCTCCCAGTAGTACATGTACTGTACAATGACAAATGTCAACTTCCTGTAAAGCTAGAAAAATAAGTAATATTGGATGCAATCTATTTGTTGGCTTTGCATTTATTGTCTTAGAATACATATTCATCAAAATGCTCACTCAAAAGTAGTAATATTTGACAGTGATGCTTACTATTTGGTACCAGGAGTGGACTCAGTCACGCAGAATTCTGCCTGCATTTTATTACATCCTTGGTCTTGGCTCCTATATTCAGATGTTTTTTTCTTTATTTTTAGAAAATAGAATTCTGCTTCTTTGCCAGATTCTCCATAGTTCTGTATTCTGATTATGAGTTCATTGCTTGCCAAGAATCTTCCCTACAGATACCTGCTCTTGAGAACTGTTCTGTGTCTGGCACTGACCCAGAAGCACATTGTTCATGCTTTACAGGTAATAGCAAATTTCATTCTGAATTGAGATGTCCCTACTGAACCAAAGACTTCAGATGCAACTGGAGGAGCATAACAATAACCAAAAATTTAAGAAGCTCATAGATTTTTGAGTCACAGTTTCGGAATCCAGCAAATTTGACACTTGGATGGGACATTGTTTTGCTTTGGTTACTTACCAAACAGAAAAATATTCTGAATAGTAAGCACCCATGAATTGACCTCGATGAGCTATCATAATTAAAATATAATTTCACTTCCACACCCCCAAAGAAGTCCAACTTAAATGGCCATATTCCCAGCAAACTTGTATGCATCGTGTATCAAGCCTTTTTAAAATTTATAAGAGCTTGATGAAAGTTCACATAATTTTTCCCCAGTGGAATTACAAATTACGAATGTAGAAGATAAAATATTCAGATGCAAGATTTAAATATTAATTTTGCATTGGAATGATTTGGCAGCTGTGAATATGGTAGGCTGAATTATCTGAAAAAGAGACAAGTTGATTTAGAGATCTGACTGGGATATAAAGACATGCAGCTTATTCTGAAGGGACTATGGTTGTTAAAATGACAAGCTCATCCCTATGAGACAGGATAGTTTCAGCAAAGTTTACAGATACCCTGTTGGTTTGTCTGAAGTATAGATGTGACACTGGCTCAGATAAGACTTGGCAGAATTCCCTATGTGGATAAGTATAAGTGAATAGGTGCAGTGTTTAGTGGCTGTTGAACATGTGGATAAAAGGCAATGTAAAAGGCTGAAATGTATTACCGTAAATTAGATGTTTTCATCAGTAGTAAATAGACAGCTAATATATTTATGAATTAATTACAAGGACAACATCTGTGAATGTACTTTTTGTCACTGAGCAAATGCAATTTAGATTTTTGACTTTAGCTACTATATTTATTTGATAACTGTGTATTTCTAGTGGTCTGCAAATGCAAAAATGATAATACAGATAACCCAGGGGTGGGATTCAATTTTTTTAACAACTGGTTTTGTGCGTGTGGCTTAGGTGGTGGGCATGGCTTGGTGATCATGTGACTGGGTGGACATGGCTTGGTGGTCATGTTATTGGCTGGGTGTGGCCAACTCAATATCACTCATATCGAGGCACACATCTCCTCACCTGGCATCTCATGACTGTGGGGATGCTGCAACAGTTGTAAATGTGAAAAATGGTCATAAGTCACTTTTTTCAGTGCCATTGTAACTTTGAATGGTCACTCCACAGAAGCGAAGTACCAGCAAAGGAGGGGAAAAAAACTCCAGAGACGTTCCTGAGACAGGAAGTCTAGTTCTGCCAAGAATGTAATAAGGGTTAATGGAGAGACAGTTTCTATAAGCAACACCAGAATGTTTCCTTCCTGCCTTCCTTATAGGATTAGGCCAGTAGTTTCTTTTAACAACTGGTTCTCCGAACTGCTTAGAATGTTAACAACCAATTCTAGCGAATAGGTGCGAACTGGTAGAATCCCACCCCTCCGGTAACCCTTGCCTAACTACCATTTGTTCCATGATGGTTCAAAGTTACAATGGTGCTAAACAAATGATGGTTATGACCAGTCCTTCAAATTACTGCCATTGTAGTATTCCTGCAGTCACTTGATCAAAATTCAGGTGCTTAGCAACCCTCCCACATTTACAACTGCATGATATGTTTCAACTCTCCCCATTTGCCTATCTCCTCCTATTACTGCCCTTTTGGTTGCACTTGCTGCTGTCTGACCCATCCATGCCCTCTTGTTGATCTTTGTCTGTTTTGTGAGACAATTGCTGGCCCTGCATAAGGTATAGTGAAGACCTTTCAAACCAGCGGCCTTGCAGCTTGGCTTGTCATCAAGCAGAAGGAGAAGATCAGGGAATGGATTGACTCAACCAAAAGGTCTACATATTTAAAAAGTGAACATCTCTTGATATGAGGACCTGAAGCCATATTATTTATTTATTAATTCGACTTATATGCTGCCCCCTCTCCGAGGACTCGGGGCGGCTTACAATTAAAATACAACAATAAATAAATTAATTTTAAAAAGTATTAAACAATTAAGCCGAATTAAAATTTAAAACCCACAGTTAAATAACCCCAGCCCAGGAGAATCAGCACAGCCCAGATTGTAAAAAGAGCCAAGTTTTCAAATCATGGCGGAAGGTGCAGAGATCGGGAGCCAAGCGGAGCTCAAGCGGAAGAAGATTCCACAGAGTGGGAGCCGCCACAGAGTAGGCCCTCCCCCGGGTCGCCGCCAGGCGACATTGTGTCAGGGCGGCACCCCGAGGAGACCCCGCCTGTGTGCCCTAACAGAGCAGTTAGCATTTGATATTGGGAGGAGCCATTCCCGTAAATAACCTGGACCCATACCCTGTTGGACTTTAAATGTTAATACCAAGACCTTGAATCTCACCCGGAAGCCAATGCAGGCCGTGCAGGAGGGGTGTAACATGGGAGTATTGGGGGGCTCCCATCACAACCCGCGCAGCTGCATTCTGCACCAGCTGAAGCCTCTGAGTGGTACCCAAGGGCAGTCCAAGGTAGAGAGCATTGCAGTAGTCGAGGCAGGAAATACGAGGGCCTGAGTGACTGTGCGCAGGGCATCCCGGTCCAGGAATGGGCGTAACTGGTGAACCAGCCGGATCTGGGCAAAGGCCCCCCTGGCCATGGCCCCACCTGCTCCTCCCATTTGAGCCGTGAGTCCAGGAGGACCCCCAGATTCCATGCCCTGTCCACGGGGGGCAACACCTCTTCCCCATTGAGCAAAGATGGAACCTCAAAACTGGACCAAGATGTTGGTATGCACAGCCACTCTGACTTGGCCGGATTGAGTCGAAGCATGTTCCTGTCCATCCAGATCCGTACTGCTTCCAGACAGCGGGACATCATGGAGAGAGCATCACTGATGTGGCCTGGGGTGGAAATGTATAGCTGAGTATCATCAGCATACTGATGATAACTCACCCCAAAACCACGGATTATCTCACCCAGAGGCTTCATATAAATGTTGAACAGGAGGGGTGAGAGGACCGAGCCCTGTGGCTCCCCACAAGTGAGGTACCTTGGAGTCGACCTCTGCCCCCCGCCAACACTGTTTGCGAACATCCGAGAGGTAGGAGGAGAACCACCGTAAAACAGTGCCTCCCACTCCCAACCCCCTGAGACGTTGCAATAGGATACCATGGTCGATGGTATCGAAAGCTGCTGAGAGATCTAACAGGACCAGGACAGAGGACGAGCCCCTGTCCCGTGCCCTAGCGAGATCATCCATCAGCGCGACCAATGCTGTCTCCGTGCTGTACCCGGGTCGGAAGCCCGATTGGTACGGATCCAGGTAGTCCGCTTCCTCCAGGAAAAGTGGCAATTGCTGAGCCACCACACTCTCAACAACCTTCGCTAAAAAACGAAGGTTGGAGACCGGACGAAAGTTGTTCAACACAGCTGGGTCAAGGGCAGGCTTCTTCAGGAGGGGCCTCACCACCGCTCTTTCAAAGCGGTAGGGAATGACCCTCCTTAACGGCGCTGACCACTGCCCGAGCCAGCTGCGTGACCTCCCTGGAGGTATAAACCAACCAGGAAGGGCACGGGTCCAATAAACATGTGGTGGAACTCAGCCACCGCATAATCCTCTCCACTTCATCCTCAGAAACAGGATCGAACTCAGTCCCGATCACGTTAGCCAAGCCACTCGCATCCCTATCCTCAGGCCACTGCCAATCCGAGGACAACCCTTCCCGGATCTGAGCGATTTTATCCTGCAGATACAAACTAAATTCCTCAGCTCTGCCCCTCAACGGGTCCACCACGCCCCCCAACTGGAGGAGGGAGCGGGTAACCCCAAACAGGGCTGCTGGGCAATTATCTGTGGATGCTATGAGGGCAGAGAAATAGGATCTCCTTGCCGCCCCCACTGCTACCAGGTAAGTCCGAATATGGGCTCTTAGCTGGGCTCGGTCAGATACAGAGCGAGTCGCCCTCCATCTGCTCTCTAGTCCTCTTCTACGACGCTTCATCTCCCGGAGCTCCTCGGTACACCAGGGAGCTGACCGGGATCCGCGCCGAGTAAGGGGACGCATGGGGACGACCCTGTTGAGAGCCCCCGCAGCTGACTGTTGCCAGGCAGCCGCGAGGACCTCGGCAGGGCTGTGAGTAAGGGATGCAGGAAAAAAACCCAGTTCTGCCTGGAACCTATTATGTGATATTAAAAATGTTTCATCACTAGTTTTTAAAAAGATGTATTATTTCATAGCGTAGTTCAGCCTATGCTGAAGTAGATGGCTATTTCATGAAGATATATTCTCCAACTTGTGGCAATAAGCAATAAAGAGACAGTACACTCTTTAATATAAATTCCCCAAGCAGCAACTGCCTTCCATAAAAATATTTGTTTTTATAAAGAAAAAGATACATAATGCACAAGTGAGACTATTCCTATTAAATAATTACTGTTGGGAAGTATTGTTTCATTACAACATATAATTTGTGTTCACTTTATACATGTGCCTTTATTTTTTCACCCATACAGCCAATTTTGGTTAACTAATATTTTCAGTCTTATATAAAAGTTCTGCTTTCCAGTGCTTCTCAAAACAAAACTGAATGTCACAGCTTGCTTTATTTTGTTGTTTTCAAGTATTACAACCATTTAAAAAGCAATAGCAAAAAAAAAAAGCTTAATTGGTCCGTTAAATTCAACAAAATTATATACTGTATAGGAATTAATTAGGGGAGTACCTTTAAATTTCAAATTATCCATGTAAAATTTCAAAGTTAACACCCATGCACACATCAACTATATCACCCCAGAAATATTGGTAACATGGCCATATGGAAATATACCTGGGTAAAAAGTATCATCCTAGCGCAATCCCGTAAATTTCTTAGATCATAGTTCCAACATGAAACTGGAATTTCTCTGGCTGGACAAAGGCTGAAGTGGATAATAGTAGTAGCAATAAGATGACAAAAAAAGAAGAAGTGAAAGGGTTATTCAGACTCAAACGTTTATTCAAATGGTTATTCAAAGTTCTAGAGTTAACTGCTTATTGACAAGAGTGACATAGAAACAACCTTTGTCTGGGGATAATTCTTAGTTCCTAATAATTGTGATTCTTTTTGAACATCCCCATGGAAAGCAAAGATCAACTTCTAGAAGAACTAACTAGAAACAAATCAATAGAGTGAGCAAAAAGCTTGTCATATTATAATTGAATTTATCATTTAGAAAGAAGTGGAGATATTCCAGAAGTTTGAGTATGACCCCTATTAGCCTTGATCATGTTGGCTGGAATGGATAAGAGTCCCAGCAACTGCTGGCAAGGTCATAGGGTCCAAATTCTGATATAGCAAAGACTGCACTACTTTCATCTGGTAGAGGCCGCTCAAATGAACAAATGTGACTAACATGTCTTTTTATTTGGGGAATGGAAAAAAAAGAATAACAACATATTACTTTGTCTAAAGTTTCTCAGTCTTGGTTCAGAGAATGCCAAAAGGTATTGTCCCTCGTTGAATATTCCTAATTGAGAGAAAGTCTGGCATAGGATTCCATAATGATTGCTTTGGGAGATTAAAGGGGTCGTGGTCTTTTAACAGTATATTTATCCTTATCTGGGAAATCAGTGCAGATCCTGATTTCAAATTGTAGCTTGTTAAAGGAGAATAAGTTAGCAAGTAAGTTAATAATATGAGATTGGTTGTATTGCCAAGTTCTTTATATTGAGTAATGTCTGGTTACTAAAGTTGCACACCTTGTATTCATTTGTAGGAAGACCCAGTTGAATGTAATCAGGCAACATTCTTGCTAATTAGAGAATGAAAATCATTCAATATTTGTGGCTATTTCTGCAAAAAACTTAAATGTGCAGTATATGTCTCTGTTATCAGCATATTATATCAGGTTTTAACCATTTTTTCCAGAGCAGCTGACAATGATAGCAGAAATGTTAGTGTTAAGTTTGCATAGAGAAGCAGACACGGAGTGCTTCAGCTCTTAAGTTTGTTGTGACTTCAACTCAGAACGGACCCGATTTGGCTTAGCTAAGGCAGCTATATATAGCTGGCTGCCTCAGCTGACAGCCAATCAGAGTGCAGGGTTTTCCCGCACTTTTTAACCAATGATTTCAAACACTTTACAAGAACAACCAATCAATTCAAACTCTGCATACATAACAGTTAGAAATCAAGGATTTAAAAAGAGCCTGTGGATATCCAGCCAAATCTAATCCCATATGAATGAATGAATGAATGTGTGTGTGTACATATCTATCTATCTATCTATCTATCTATCTATCTATCTATCTATCTATCACCAATAATGTTATCTTGGGTTTGCTTTTGACTTTTAGGAATTTCACAAGACTTAAAAGAATTGTTACATATATACCATATGTAAGAAACATTTTCCCTTTATGTAGATTTTTTGTCTTAGACTAGATTGCATTTACCATCTTATTGCTTGCTTTATGAAAAGGTTTTTGATGCAGGAGAAAACTCAGTAACACTGGTTTGATTTAATAATCATAGAAGTCATGTAATAAAAAGCCAAACATTTTTTAAAAATGTTGAAGCCTGCACTTATCATTGGAAGGAAGAATGGCTGGTTGGACAGATGTGTATACATATCCACCTATTCATTGGTAAGTGTAGGCTTCAAATATAGTTGGAAAGTTTTTCAATTAAATTGCTAATATGATTTTAAAAGTCCAACAGCTGTGAGTAATTATAATACAAGCATCTGAATCCATGTGCAAACAGATTGATGCAGCAATCCTCTTGCTAACTCTTTGCTTCAATAATTAAACATATGTTAGCAGGATGCTTAGTCTTTTCTGTACAGTATTTCCCCTTAATTATTATTTGGATGTTTATAATAATTGGTGACAGCTTTAAAGTATTAATGATATAAATTGAAGTTTTTCTTACTTTGGCATTCATAGCTCAGTAATCACTCCACTGCTTTTCAAAAAGAAAATGTAAAAAAATTGCCCCAAAGGTAAAGATACATAAATAATATATGTTGTGATAATCATAGTATGGGGTGATAATTGCTAATCTACAACATAGTATGGTTGGGTTTGTGGCTTTTAAACCATGAACAATGGCTTGGTATAAGTGCAAGGCTGTCTTTGATTTGATTCCTCCAATTCATCCTCAGCACCCTGAGGTCAACATTGACATTTGGTGAAAACTTCAATGGGACATATTTTCTGTTTCCACCTTGGATACACCCCCTGAGTAGACTCCCTGAATCCCCAACTTGCACAAGCAATAGCTTTCCAGAGAGCACTGATTAGTAAAGGCTAGATTTGACTTTCAAGCATTTAACAACCAGATCAAATCATATATGTCCTTTTAGTGAATTTATTACTTCTAATTATTAGGCATGTTGCAAAACTGTAATTTATCTACATGAAGCTAAATTGCTCTAGAATGAAACTACTCATTTCCTTTCAAATAAGATACAAAGGGGAAAATGCTGGAACAGCTTCTTTTCTTTGTGGTATACATTTATTTATAGGCAGAATTTCAGGATTATCTCTCATTTACAGTTTATAAAGTTCATATATTAGAAGTTAATTGCCTAAGAATAATTCAGTTCACTTACTGTAAGACGGATAGACAGCTTACTAGCTAGCCAGCATTTTATTCTTTTATTTTATTTACTGTTTCTTTCAGGAAGGAAAGCAGCTTTGCTCATAACAGATGAGCATTTACTGAATGGATACCTCGCAGTCTGTTTGCTGTCCTCCTGTTGGTATACAAATGCTTTAGTTTTCTAATAATCTCTGTTGGTATGGTGATGAGACAAACAGCATAAAAGAATGGCTTGAGGTGATTGGATGAATGAATTCTGTGTTCATTAACACCACAATATTCAATGGCTCAGTGTGTTACTTCAGCTTCATAGGACATAATTACATGTTTTGATTAGCAGATACATTTCCCTATCCTCAAGATGTCAACAAGGGTTCATGTGTATGACATATATAAACGGGTGCTAATTTCACTAGTCACAGGTTCCCTAATTACAGTTGTAGGTTCTCCTTTCAATCAAGATTGGCTTTCCATTAGTTCTCTGTGGCAGATTGCTGGGATGTATCCCTGCACAGTGACCACAGCCAGTAGGTAGAAGTAGTTAGAAATAATGTTTTACATCCAGCAGAGTCAACAATTGCTGAATGATTAGCTGCTAAAATGTAAATGATTCATATCCATTGGGAAGAATTTCTGCATCCTCATCAGTTACAAGGCAGTCCTTGAAGACTCTTTCTTTGAAAACTTGACAAGATTTTGAGAAAACAGCTGTAGTAGTAGATCTTCTTTGGAATATAACATTGGTCTTGGTAGAAAATAGACTGCACAAGATAATATTTGTAGTGACAAAAAAGAGAAGGGTAAGTAGTGCTGTTATAATAAACATGGAATTTTAATACTGTACTGACTTAATTCTGGGGCAGTGAGTGGCTGATTTCTGTGCTTAGTCTGAGAGTTGCACTCTGATTTTAATTTTTATTTAAAAATATGTATTTTTATTGGTATAGCCATTTCAAACATCTAGGTGGCAAGAAGGTGATGGGATGGCAAGAAGGTGATGGGTAGCAGCACTTAGTCCTTAATTGGGCTGCATCTAGATGGAGGGAAGCAAGCAATGGAGAACCCCAAGACAGAAGTCTTAGGCCCAGTATTCTTCAACATCTTCATGAATGATTTAGATGAGGAGTAGAAGAAAACTAATTAATGCAGATGATACCAAGTTGATGGGAATAGCCAAGAAGAACACTTGAACATGGGCCGTATTTAACTAAATACAATTCAGTAGTGATAAAAGCAAGGCTTTACACTTAGGGAAGAAAAATAAAAAACACAGGTATAGAATAGATTTGGCCTTGCTTAATAGCAATAGCTGTGAGAAGGATCTAGGAGTTCCACTGGCAACCACTTAAATATGAGTGAGAAGTAAGTTGCAGGTGCCAAAAGCACCAATACAGTCCTAGGTTGCATCAACAGAGGGGTAGTATCAAGATCACATGAAGTTTTAATACCACATTATATTGGTTTGATAAGATCACATTTGGGATACTGCATCTAGTGTAAGTCAGCAAAACTTTAAAAAGCTGTTTAGACTCTAGAAAAAGTGCAGAAACGAGGGGAAAGAAGATGTTTAAGATACTGGGGGCTAAAACATGAACAGTTACAGGAACTGGGTATGTCTAGTCTAGCAAAGAGAACTGCAGGATAGAAGTTTTCCAATATTTAAGGAGTAGTCACAAAGAAGAGGGGAACAACCTATTCTCCAAAGCATCTGAGATAGGACAAGAAGTAATGGAAGGATATCATTAATAAGAAATCCAATCTAGAACTAAGGAGAAATTTTCTGTCAGTGAGTATACTTGTCAGTGAAATAACTTGCCTCCAAAAATTGTGGGTGCTCTATCAATGGAAGTTTTTAAGAATAGATTGGATAACCATTTCTCTGGAATGGTATAGGGTTTTCTGCTTGAGTATGGGCTTGGATTAAAAGGCCTCCATAGTTGTTTCAAGTTCTGTTACACTATCAATTATTCAAGTTTTTGTTTTCTTTTACTTGCCTTGTACAAAGGAAAACAATGACTTATTAGGTTTATGCTTCTTTCAATAAATGAGCAGTGATGATTTCTTATTGTTGAATAACCAAGAGTAACTAAAGAATATTTTTTAATCCATTGTAGGAAACTGCCACAAAGGTTGCACATAACACAGAGATTTAGTTGGTAAATCCAAATCTCCTTTAAGTACAATTTTCAATCGCTTTTGCTTATATTACTCTCAATAGATTAGACTGTCATTTGTTGTTTGCAGGAGCATTAAAATATAAAATACATTAAGTAAAGTATTAAAGTTAAACTCTTTAGTATTAAGCAAAAGATTCATTACATTTAATATTTGAAGGCAAATTAATTCAATATCCCATATTACTTTGATTTTATTTTCTTCTCTAGTTTAATTTAATGTCAGGGAGGGTGCACTGATACTTACACTTTTTCTTTGCTACTGGCAATTATTATTTTAAACTGCCACCTGGTTCCATTTAATCTTAAAATAATGGTTTGGTTTTCTTTTTGTCTGTACATTGTTAGGAACATTACAGATATTCAATGTGATTCACAAATTACTTTTTAAAAATAGTCTCTATTTTTAAAATAAATGTGAAGTTGATATATTAGATGATTCCCCATGAATTCTGCATCTGTCTTTCAGTGTGATTGGCTACAGTTATTTCTTCATTAGAGATGATATCTTTATTTATCACTATAGCTATTTTTTGTCTTCTGTATATTTATTTATTTATTTATTTATTTATTTATTTATTTATTTAATTTATATTGCTGCCTATTTTCCCATGGCGACTTGAGGCAGCTTACACAATGTAAAACCATATTTAAAACAAATTTAAAAAATAAAAATAAAAAACAATAAAAAAACTAACTTTTATATACTTTTTCAGTTCAACTTGATTATAATTTTATTGCTTGAAGTAATGTTGTATGCAGAGACAAAAACAAAAAGCAGGATCAATGTGGTTCCTTTATGAATGTGTAGTTAACATGCAAGCTCTAGAGCATGGGTATATTAAACTCATGGGGTCATGTTGCCATCATGTGACATATTGCGATTTCCCCTTCACAGAATGGGTGGGTGTGGCCTTCGTGTGACACATCCAGTCCACAGGTTGCCAATTTGACACCCCTGCTAGAGTTATACATGATTTTCCCTTCACATTTCAGTTTGTGGGATTTTAATTGATCTGAAGAAATCATGTAGGGATGGTCCCACTAGAATAAGCAGTTGAAAACAAACAAATTTGAAAATTTGAGGTGTAAATGCAGGAAACATCCCTACTGCAAATGAGCAGTGGAAGGAACACATATGCAAGTCATGTGGTCACTTTATTACTTATGTAAAAATGACAAAAGTTTGGTACATTAATCCTTTGAAAATATTACCTCTCCAGTTCAAATCTTCACTTGCTCTCCAATATATAACTGTTTCTTATAGTTTACCAATGTCATCATGGAAACAGAAATCCATACAACTTTGTGTTCAAGTATTATTTCTGAAAAGGTTGTTGAGAAACTTTTTTTGGAGTAGTAAGAAGAAAATGAAAGACCTGTGTTAAGGACAAATCCAGGCTGAATTAGCCTGGGCCTATCAACTGGGTCTGTTTGACCTGGAGAATCAAAGAACCAGACCAAAATCGGTACAGTAATGTTTATTTTATTAGCACAAAGAAATGGTGCTGCCAGAAAGAAGGAAGGAATTAAATGATACAATGTAATCTGAGCAATACAGTGAACAAAAGCAACCAATTTGGAATTAAGCAGTACTTACGCCCAATTCAGAATTCTAGCAATTACTGATCACATAAACCACATTTTAACACATACACACCTTTATCACACACCATGGTTTTCTTCTTATCACCTTTATCCCATTCTACTCGAAGCATCTTTTCCCATCCCTTCCTGTAATTGCATTCCTGATCTTCTCTATTGACTTTTCTCACAAATAACTACACTTGCTAACTATCTCAGTAAAGCACACTAACATCATGGAAGGTGTCTTGCTTCTTCCACACATTACATCCCTAACACCTGAAAACTACTGACAATAAGCTCCTACAAACACGAGAGCAAAAAAATTAATAAGTAACCTGTTTCCCAGACCTACCCTGAATGTAAGTCCTAGATTGATTTTTACATGTGCGTCCAATATAAGCCCTACTCCCAAAATAAGTTCTAATTAAGATCCCACCCACTCCAGAGTGCACAGGTAAAAATTAAGCTAGGTGGGGATGGGGGTGTGGAGCTGCCTTACTACTTACCTTTGGTCAGTTGTAGCCAGGTCTCACACACCCCGACACCTACCTTGCCAGCCCATTACTTTTGCAGCTGGCAAGGCTGACAAGGCTTTCCTGAAGGCCTCTGTAGCTGATAACAAAGCTGTGGATCGATCCAGAGCTCTGTTATTGGCTGCAGAGGCCTTCTGAAGCCTTGTTGGCTTCAGAAGAAGAAGTTCCTGAAGGCCTCTGACAGTGAAAAGGCCAGGGGCAACATGCACATGTGAGGTTCAATGGATGACAGTCCCCCAAAATAAGACCTGGTGCCTTTATTGGTGGCAAAAAAATGTAAGACAGGGTCTATTTTGGGAAAACATGGTATTAAGAATGCTATTAGGTTAATTTTTAGCAGTATTATTTGATATAAATAACCTAAAGTAATATCCTTATAGTAGTATAAGATTATTTATTTTTGAATGCATCCTCTCTGAAATTCAGTATTATCTAACAAGTGTATATATATTACAGTGTTTAAGGGACATACATAGAGTAAGAAATTCAAAGTAGTTAAGTGATGCTTTGAAATACAGATTGATGCCTTTAAGTAAAGGTAAGATCTTTACACTCATATGTACATGTATTTAATTTTTTGTTAACTAGATGGATAGCTTTTATTAGATTTGAATCATGGGGGAAAAGAAAATGGAAAATAAAACTGTATTTTAGTTAAAAGGAAAGCTTTATACTAACAGTCTTTTTTGTTCTTTTTTATTAGTACATAATAAAGATTTTAGCTATAAGTATGCTAACAGATCCGAAATCTTCCTGCTACAGAATCCACTGTACCTTAGGGGACAATAATAATAAGTAGAAGATAATCTTAGCCAAGAGAAGTATTTCACATCAAATTTGGCAAAAATCTGCCAATAGTATTCCTAAAAAAGGCAGATGCCATCTTTTGAAGCTTGCCTGGAAGCCATGTCTTTTCTTATTTGAAGCATGGTTTATAATCCTTATCTGGAGGCCCTGCCCTCTGGTTTTACATCCTTAGTCCTAGATGAAGTTTTTCCATTTTATTGAAGAAAAACACTCTGTAGCATGCTTGAATATATCATCATTACACTTTCACAAGGTGTAAGGGAATCCTTTCATCATCTGAGGGTAAACATTGTCTTAGTTGTGTGGTTACGGTAGCACATCCATTGGTAGGGGGAAAAGACAGTTCATGGAAGAAGCAAGTACCTCTATAATTAGTGTTTGATTTGACAGTGATAAGAGATGTGTAGAGTATTGTATGATAAAAGCATGTTTCAGTTGTTTGGGGTTTGAAACAATCTGCATGTTTGAAGAAATTTTTCTGAGCGTCAACTTTGTTGTGATGAAACCTGGAACACACAAGGCTCAATTTGGAGTATAGTTTATGTTGTTGTTGTTGTTGTTGTTGTTAGTCGCGAAGTTGTGACCAACCCATTGCGATCCCATGGACAATGTTCCTCCAGGCCTTCCTGTCTTCTACCATCCCCTGGAGTCCATTTAAGCTCACGCTGACTGCTTCAGTGACTCCATCCAGCCACCTCATTCTCTGTTGTCTTCTTCTTCTTCTTCTTCTTCTTCTTCTTCTTCTTCTTCTTCTTCTTCTTCTTCTTCTTCTTCTTCTTCTTCTTCTTCTTCTTCTTCTTTTACAGTTTATACCTATCCCTTATTTAGTAGCTAAGATTTACTTTTTTCTCTCAAGTACCCACAGCCAGACATAGACATACAATGCCATTGAGTGTGTAAGAATCTATATGAGCTTTCTCTGTGTTAAAGTTACTAGGAGTTTACTTTGGAATAAGAGGTACCTACTAGTGGTATGCAAAACATACTGAATTCTGATCTTAACAAAAGTACCCAAACAGTATCTGAAGTTTTCTAGTAACTCAATATGTATGGTGTATCAGTAATGTCACTTGCAGAGGGAGCTGTAAAAAAAAAACAATCAAACACACACATACACACATGGATCAAAGATCTTTGCTAATTCATTGTGAAATTATAGATCATCATAGAACTCTTCCATCTTTCCATGCTTGGGATTAGGTAATTATCATATTGCTTAGAGATCGGATATTATTCTAAAGATGTTTTCAACCTGATATCTGTTATTCTTTAATTTGGACCTCAAACAAAAGTTTGGCTGTTATTGTTTAAAAGTAATAAATTATCAGAGTTATCACTTCTTAAAAGCTCTGCAGTCTTCGGAGATGGGGCGGCATATAAGTCCCATTAATAAATAAATAAATAAATAAATAAATAAATAAATATAACAAGATTGCTAAAATAGAATTTGTGGCTGCTTACTCATGTCATGTATGGTAAACTTAAGTGCCCTTCCATATTTTACAAAAAATCTGTCTTATCAGTTTGACCAAAAAAAAGCACTATTTGAAAAGCAAAGTAATCATTTTGATAGTGCTTATTTTGTGTCTCTCATCTGTCTTTAGGCAATCAATAATAAAGATCTGGGGATGAGCTTAACATTTAATCTTTCTTCAGTTTCAATCTGTATTATAATAGGTTTATGTCTGAAATTACTATGAACTTCCATATACTATGCATTAATAACTTGTTTTTCTGAAATCCGCACCCAAAATCTTGATTTCTGCTATTGTCATTATCATGCTCAAGAAATTGCAGCTCATCAATCAAAAGGGTTTTTTTCTCCTTCACATACAGTGAGTATATATATATATTTTCCTCCATAATTCAAACCAGCAGTAATGGTATCCTCACCACTGATTTATCACTGTAGCTACTTCATGCACTTCCTGATATTGTGGTATTATTCTATAATCATAATGACATTATCAGTAATTTTCTGATAGGAAATGTGTAGCCATTTGGGAATGGCTGAAGTCTAACTCCCAGCAGTAACAATCAGCATGATCAGTGGTGAGCATTTGAGCAAGCAACATCTGATGGGCTATTCATTCCCTATCCTTGCTTTTAATCTAAAAGCTGTTGCTTCATACTTGTTTATCTCCCAGGTACCACACTGTATATCTCTAATGTTACTTTCTGATGTGAAAGGGGATCAATTGATATTGAGAAAGAAAAATCAAAATAATTTTCTTCACATATCAGCAAGTTAACAAGTTATTTTTTTTTCACCATAGGATTGAGACCCTTGATATTAGCAGATGATTTTAGTGCTAGGTGGAAGTGATAAATTGCACTTTTATGGCTTTTCACAAGAGACTGTCCTTTCTTTGGGAAATGATCAAGCCAAAATAATTTTAACACAACACACTCTTAATGTGGAAGTACAACAAACCAAGCTATACTGCCTAGGAAAGTTTTCCTGAGCAGCCAACTTTATATGTTCAGATATATGAGATACTTAAAACAATATTACAATATCCAAGCTGAAAAGGCTAAAAGATTATAGTGTAAGTCATTAAACAAGATGTGGAATAAAACTAATAAATCAGCACACTAACAATAGAGTTTATTTAACTGACCAACAGAGTAACATAATGTAACACCCACAGACATTAGTGAAATAAAAGCAATGAAAAGAGAGCACAGCTAAATGACAAGATTCATTGTTGTCTGGTTTTTGAAGAGACTGGGTACTGGGTACTGTACTGGAAAAAAATAGTGTAGTTCTTTCTAATCTGAACGATAGATGACTTTCTTTTTATATTTCTCAGCAAGATCATTCTTTCTTAAGGAATGTTCCCATGTGTGCTTGCTTATACATTTTTATAGTCCTATTCTGTTACTAAATTAGAATGAAAGGCAGAAAGCATCTTTTAGTAGATAGTTCATTTTTGAAATGAAATTTACCAGAATGAGTGGTTGTCAACCAGTTTTCTGGGTTAACTGGATTGTTTCAAGCATTTCTCAGTGAGATTTCTAATAGTGGAAAATATTCCCGGAAATACAATCTTGTCATCCACCATTGCCAAGCTTTCATTGCAACAATAATTATATTAGAGTGGCTCCACTGTCTTCCAGAAAGTACTTTTGTTCATAGCAAAAATGATGTGTGATAGACTAACTAGCACCCCAACTTAATTTCATATAAACTTAACAACCCTTCAATTTCTTTTTCAGACTTGAAACCTCATTTGCAGATGATATAGTATTTTATATAGGAAATATCAACATAAAGTCAACTGGAATTACTAAAAAGTAAGCCTGGCTACGACTGGGAAAAAATTACAATAAGAATTTGTCCAATGAACAAGTAGTCAAAGTTACACAAAGTTTGTTTATTTCCGTCAAAGATCACTGTGGAGTGAAATAATTAACAAGCTTTTAAAAGTTAAAGAGGAGGAGACCCAGATATAAAACACAAGCTGATGAAATTCAAGGTTGAAATTCAAGCCTTCCATCCTCTGGGGTAGGTAAATTGAGGACCCAAGATTGTTGGGGGCAATAAGCTGACTTTGTAAAAATGCCGCTTAGTAATAAGCAGGCATATACAATGGAATGAAGGCTATTGCTGAGCACACTGGGTTGTGCTCCAAACATTGTAAGCCGCCCTGAGTCTCTGGAGAAGGGCGGCATATAAATATGAATTAATAATAATAATAATAATAATAATAATAGATTATTGCCCTATTGTCACTATTATTATCAGTGTAAAGTACAACTCTAGAACTAGGAAACAAAATGATGTTTATCTAAAACTAAGTCATAACGCTAAAAATCTAAGAAGTAAATAAAATAAAATGGTATCCTTCTATTCCTCCTCCCTCCATCTAGGATTGATCAGGAAGCAGAATTTTTATGTTGAAAGTATCAGAATAAGATGGGTATTTTACCAGGTGAAGTGTAATGGTATGTGGGAAAGTTCTTGAGAAATGGGGCAGACAACATAGCCTGCAACTGGATAATAGGTGGCAAGAGACTCAGAAGGGACCTTTTTTAAAATATTAACTTGATTATATATATCAAATCACAGATAACCCCAAGCTTACCCTTTTTAAGTAATTATTGATAAATATATAAATCATTGCAAAATTCAGTAATAATAAATACTTAAAGAATGTAAGTTTGGGAATACCTGGGATTTGGTGGTATGAACCAGCACTTTCTTCATTATGAAAAATTTACTATAATATAATATAGCATGAGAAAAGATACATCCACATAAGCATTATTTTCAGTAAGTAATATAATGTCAGAGTGTTTGCAGCGTGACTACCATTATGAGACAGCCCAGGAGCAAACTACAGCACACAGAGGGTTAGACATTTAACAGTGATTTATATACAAGATATATAGTGGTAGGCAAAATATCTTACAAACAATCTTTTTTCTTCTTAACTCTATATTGAGAACTCTGCAATGAATACTGGACACAAAGAGAGAGAACATGCCCACCAATGGCTGCATTTATATAAACACCTCTTAAAAGGATAGAACCCAGTTTAAAAGGGAAACACCCATTCTATGCTAGTTCATTCTTATTGTATCAGCTACATCTGGTCAGCTTCACTGCTGGTTGGCTCTTAAATCCCAAGACCTTAACACTAGGTTTTCATTTCAGTTAAGACCCACATATGTAAATGTTTAAAGTTAGAGTGCTATGCACTTACATGGAAAAAAAGTATTGCTTTAATGTGGTGAAATTACCTCAGATTAACATGTGGAATGTATTATCAAATTTATTAAGTACTTATAATTTCCTTTTGAAAAATATAGCATGTTTGTAAGTAGAGGGAGAATTATAAAAAAAAATTACAGCAAGGAGATCTGCAATGCATAATTTCTCTAACTATGATGTTCCTAAAAGTGTATATGGTATTATATTTTCTCAAAAACCTTGAATTTAAGATTATTCTGCTCAAGAAGGAAGAGTAGGTTAATAAATAGAAAACACATACAATTCCATACATTTTTCTTCCTAGTTTTGTCATGCAATGCTTTGAATTTATTTGTTTATATCCTGCTTTTTTATTTTTATAAATAATTCAAGGCAGCGAACATATTCAACAACTCTTTTCTTCCTATTTTTCCCACAACAACCCTGTGAAGTGGGTTGGGCTGAGAGAGAGTGACTAGCCCAAGGTCACCCAGGTGACTTTCATGGCTAAAATGGAATTAGAAGTCATTACCTTTCGCTTTCTAGCCTGGTGCTTTAATCACTAACCAAACTGGCTCTTATAAAATACAGATCGTGACAAACAATGAATTTCAGCTGAATCTAATCCTGGTGATTTTCTCTTACTCACTAATCAATGTATGCTCATGTCTAATTTGGGCATAGCTAAACATATCTACTTCACAATAAGGGTTGGTCTTACCTTGCAAACAGATGCTCTCAAGATAATATAAATGTAATACATATAATCAAGTTAATGTTTTAAATTAAATATCTGCCTAAGCACTAGTGTCATAGAAATTGCTGCATCAACCATCAATCAGAACAGTTTTGCACTATTAATGCTGTTGAAAGAAGAGGTGGGATGGATAGCTATATATACCTTTGCCAATAAAAAATAAAAACCGATTCATCACTGCTGTGAAGGATATTCCTTTAACTCATTCTGGTGCATGTGTTTTCATCCTTGTATTTCATAGTCCTATGTTCATGACATTGCATCTCTGTTCTTTCTAAAAAAAAATCTCAGGTTTGTATAGTTTTCAGCTTGTCTAAGAACTGCAGCAATTGTAGTTAAACTACTTTGATCAAAAGATCTCCTCTATGGAGCAAAAGAAACCCACTATAAATTTCTCTCCATAATTGTTTGTTGTGTCAGAATCACATATAGTATAGAAGCAAAACAAGGAACACGAACTATCCCCACTGTGAACAAATCCAAAGAGAATTAATCATAACCAACAATGGTACTTCTATTACTAGAAGAGCGGATGTGTTCTTTAAGGACACTTTTGACTCTTTCTCTATTAGTCTACAGTGAAAGATATTCCCTTCTGAATTTAGTTTTAAGAAAGCTGACAATTTATCAAGAGGTGTTGAAGTTAGTAGAAAGGCTTCTGAAGTTTCTCAGTGTTTGTGTATGTGTGTAACAAAACAGGTATCAAGCACAACAAAGTAGAAATTAAGTGATGCACGAAACCCAAAGTTGTTCTACTTTCTATTATTCCTAGCTATGGTAACTAGAAGGTAACTAGGTTTTTTTTGCCTTTAACCTACTATGAAAACATCTTAATAAAGAAAATACATAAAGGGCAATTCAAAAGGATTTTAGTATTTATCAAATTGATCAGATAAGGCTTTGATGGTTTGGAATTCAACCTTACTTCTAAAAGTTATGTTTTTCCTTGTATAATATATAGGTTATTAATCTTATTTATTTATTTATTTATTTATTTATAATTGGACTTGTATGCAGCCCCCTCTCCGAGAGGACTCGGGGTGGCTCACAATTAAAAGACAACAATAAATATTTAAAAA
Organism: Naja naja; assembly: GCA_009733165.1. NCBI lineage: Eukaryota > Metazoa > Chordata > Lepidosauria > Squamata > Elapidae > Naja > Naja naja. The sequence goes on along the minus strand of CM019149.1, from coordinate 115,777,322 downwards.
AGAATTAAACCAAGCAAGCCCAATAACTAAAATTAATTTAAAATAAATTTAACCCCTCCCCCCCCAAGAGGTCAGTCCAGCCCGGCCTGTTCAAACAACCAGGTCTTCAAATCGCGGCAAAAAGAGCGAAGATCAGGAGCCAGACGGAGCTCCAAAGGGAGTTGGTTCCACAAGGCGGGAGCTGCAACAGAGTAGGCTATCATGAAATTTCAAATGACTACAACAGTTTCTTGTGAGAAGTTGTTATTGCCCTGTACATAACGAACACAATATCATATATTTTGAAAGTTGGGGTGATAACAGCTAGTCACAATGTTCTACAAATTAATTTTGATCAATTTCAGATGCTATTTGAATATTACCAGTGGAGTAAAACTGATTTTTTTTATAAAGTCACACTTTATTAAAGCCCTACTAAAATATTCTGCCTTAGGCTGCATTTGATGGTAACATTGAGACATCCAAAGGAGTATATGTTTTAGATTTCTATACCAAGGAAAAGCAGCATTAAAATTGCAAAGCCCCCCCCACAAAAGGGACGTCTGTAAAGTTGATGCCAGATAGAAACATGAAATATTTTTTACCCTGTTCTATTTATTTACATTTCATCTTTTTAAAATATATTTTTACAAATAATTCAAGGCAGCGAACAAATCCAACACGCCTTCTTCCTGTTTTACCCACAATAGTCCTATGAGCTGAGTTTGGCTTAGAGAGAATAACTGACCCACGGTCACCTGGCTGGCTTTCAAGCTGAAGGCAGGACAAGATCTTACAGTTTCCTGCTTTCTAGCCTGATAACTTAATCACTAGAGCAGACTGGCTCTCAAATACAAATACTTAAAAAACACATTTGTATTTGTTTTTGAAATGAAGGAGAAAACATTTCCAGAGATCTGAAGATGTGAAATAGTATATTATTTGTCTGTATACATATATACTTTCACATGTGTGCATGCACATGTATTCACACACATGTATGTGTGAATGTACCCATGAAAATCTATGAAAACAAATATCCTACCTCTACAGGGAGGAAACCTTCCGGCTGACCAGGACCTATGAGAAACTCGAAGTCCGAAGAGCCACCATCTTATGTGACCTCACATTCCTACGCAATTGCTGAGACAAAAACGTGATCCCCACTTGCTTCCAACTCAAATTCCACTCTAAAACCTCAGCCACTGAAAGGATCCTGAAAAGAACGGAACTAACCCTAATCAGAAATGAACTCCACAATAAAAGATTCCTACTAGACCAAACCAACAGGGACCTACTCACTCTCCACCTCAAACTCAGTAACAAAATCCACCCAACACTCTGAGACAAATCCAAACAACTAGCCCTCTGGAGAGCTGAAACAGAAACCTCCCACAAGACAGACACACACACCAACAAACTCCACAGACTAGAGAGATGCCAGAAGCCCAACCCCCCCCACAACAACACATGAAACAAACAGCACACAACATATCAGACAGAACCCTAACCATAGCAGAAACCAATGTCCTTTCCAAGGGATTCAACTTTGCAGTCGCCCCCAAACGCATCCCCACTGAAAACATCATATGCGGAGTTGAAGCTAGCCAAAATTAACCCAGATGTAGCCAATAAAATCAGACTTGAAGTCATCAACATCCTCTGCTCCAGTAGTCCACCCAGAAGCAACTACACAAAGAAGAACAAAAAGGACTCACCAACTTAAGGAAAGACAACAACATAATCATTCTCCCAGCAGACAAAGGCAACACCATGGTCGTGATGAACACATCTGACTACCAATCCAAACTATCCAACCTACTCCAAGACCCCGCTTACAAACCTCTAATACAGTTCCCACTACCTACCTGGAAAAAACCACCAAATCCAAAATAAAAGCCTCTCCCATCAGCGAAGAGATCCAGCAAAGAATCATCCCCAGAGAAAAATCATCCAGATGCCCTAAGCTCTATGGCCTCCCCAAGATACACAAAGAAGGAACACCACTCAGACCCATAGTCAGCTCCATAGACTCACCTCTACAGAATCTTGCCAAATTTCTCACCAAACAACTCCAGCCCTACACAGAAGCCATCACTTCACACATACAAAACTCTTTCCACTTCATAGAAACAATAAAGAAACAAAACCTACACCCAGCGACCTACTTGTGAGCTTCGATGTCATATCCCTCTTCACCCAAATAAAGAAGCCTTGACAGCTATCCAAAACAAATACAACCCCCCTAAGCACATCCTAGATCTGACCAACCACTGCCTTTCCAACACATACTTCATCCACAATGGACAAAGATACAAACAGATAGAAGGAGCACCTATGGGATTACCCCTCTCACCTGTCATCGCTAACCTATACATGGAACACTTTGAAACCAACACTCTAGACAATTCCGAACACAAACCCAAACTCTGGCTTAGATATGTAGATGACACTTTCATAATTTGGCCACACAGGAAAGAAAAACTGGACAACTTCTTCATACATCTCAACAGCCTACACCCCAAAATACAATTCACCATGGAAACAGAAACCAACAGCCAACTTCCCTTCCTGGATGTCCTAATTTACAAAACACCCAATGTCTCCCTAGGACACACCATCTACCTGAAGAAAACACACACCAACTGCTACTTAAACGCACAATGCCATCACCACCCTGCACAGATCAACTCCGTAGCCAAGACCCTCATCTCCAGAAACAAACACCTAGCCAACAAAGACCACCTGAGAACAGAATTACACACCCTCACTAACATATTAATTTCCAATGGATTCCAAAGAAACGCAATTACCAAGCTAATCCTAGGGGAGACACCCCCCAAAAACCAGGACACAGAACAGGATAACGGTATTGCCCTCCTCCCCTACATCAAAGGCACTACAGATAAAATCAGCAAAATTCTCCACAAACACAATATCAGGACAGCCTTCGGCACTGACCAAAAAATAGCCAACACCTTAAGAAACCCCAAGGACAAGATCCAGCTAGAAAACCAAGTAGTTTATGAAATACCATGCAAAAATTGCCCAGCCACATACATTGGACAAACTAACATGAGAATAAATGCACGCATCGCAGAACACAAGAACGCAGTCAGAAAAGAAGAAAATACTTCCTCCCTTTTCCAGCACCTTAAAGCCACAGGACATGAAATTGATTTTGAGGGAACCAAATTAATCAACAATACTGAACACTTCAACAAGAGAATAATTAGGGAAGCCATCGAAATAGAGAAACACCCCCATAACATGAATAAATGGGACGATACCTCCCACCTACCAGACATCTGGAAGCTAGCCCTAATCAACAAATGAGTCCCAGCCACAAAAACCAACACTGGACCCAAAACAACACATGATGCCATCACCAATCTCCCTCACCAGACTCAAACCCAAACCCATCCCATAGATGAAAGACAACCACCGTCCAGAAACCAGACCTGCATCACCAGCTGCTATACCCTCCCACCCCCAAACTAAGCAAAGTGACACACGCCATGAACACAGAGCCAAACCAAAGCCCGGAACATTACATCACAGCCATCTGCTCAGGATAACTCAGGAGGTTACACCACAAAACCTCAGGATGTTACAACACAGCCAACGTCCCAGGAGATTACAGCACAAGACCCAGGACATCACAACAATAGAACTCAGAAGGTCATCACACAGCCCATTACCCAGGTCGTTACAACACAAAAGGCTGAGAGACACACAGCCAGTACCTCAGCCACACAGGGTCTTACGAAAAAGTCAACCAATCTGCAAACATCAACTCCATCAACCAATCAAGAAGGAACAACAGAGCCAACCAACCCACTTACAACAGAGCCAGCACACCACACCTCCCCACCAGTATTTATAGAGAGACAGCAGCTCTGATCACACTTTGCTTGCACAAGCACGAAGCCGAAAGCATCAGCCTGCAGATGGCGAGTGGGACCTTGTCGAAACTTCGCCAAGATACTCTCAAACTTACATGGGAAAAGACCCAAACATGCCAAGACTTGTACCCATGAAAATCTATGAATAAATATATATATATATATATATATATATATATATATATATATATATATATTCGTAGATTTTCACAGGTAAAGGTATGTAGGTCTTGGTGTATTCGTTCTCCCAGGAGAACGAAGCTGAAGACACCAGCCTGAAGATGACGGATGAGATTTCGTCGAAACGTTGCCAAGGTATTCTCAATCTTACATGGGACAAGACCCGAATACACCAAGACCTACATATATATATATATATATATATATATATATATATATATATATATATATATATTTCTTAAGTTTTCATGGGTATTTATATGTATGGTATTTAGCTTTGTTTGGGTATTTTCCCACATCATTATAGTCGTGCTTTTAAAGTTGTAGCTGCCTGGATGAACACAAAAATTCAGTAGAAAAGCTGGAACACAGTTCCTTACTAGTCCAACACATGAAATCCACAGGTCATAACATCAACTACAATGGCACCAAAACCCTAGCCATTATAGAATACCCCAGCTACAGAATTATCAGAGAAGCCATAGAGATTGAAAAAAGACCTGAAAGCATGAATGGAAGAGATGATTCCACCAGACTGTCAATTATCTGGAAGCCTACACTCACAAACAAAAAAATTTCCACACCACAAGCCAAGCAAACACCTGGGCACAAACAGACCCCCCCCGATATCTCCAGCCCAAACACACCCCAACCAGCTACCCAGATGAAACCTAGCTTCCTTATAAATGATAGCCAGCCATTCTCCCAAAGCCAAGCTGCACTAAAAGCCCCCAATACATGAAACACAAAGTTGCCAGCCAATTATTTATTTATTTATTTATTTATTTATTTATTTATTTATTTGACTTGTATGCCGCCCCCTCTCCAAAAGGACTCGGGGCGGCTCACAGCTAAAAATACAGCAATAAATAAGTTACCTAAAAACATATTAAACAATTACAAGCCAAATTAGAATTAAAACCCCAAACTTAAAACAATCAAACCCCCAGAGGGTCAGCACAGCCCAGACTGTAAAAATAGCCAGGTCTTTAAATCATGGCAGAAGGTGCGGAAATCGGGAGCCACCCAGAGCTCCGGCAGAAGAAGATTCCATAAAGTGGGAGCCGCCACAGAATAGACCCCCCCCCGGGTCGCCGCCAAGTGACATTGAGTCACAATCAAGATAAAAAAACACTACAAAACAGACAGAAGCTATTAGAAACACCAATCAAGCAGAACACAGCAAACTCCAAGACCAATAAACACAGACCAAGAATCCCAACCAATCAGGATGAAGAAAAAACCATTCTAACAAAGCACGAGGCTAGCACCAAATTTAAAACAGAAATGGCTGTGAAAGCCTGACACACAGATGAACCCAATACACAATACCCTTCTATCTTTACTTTAAATTGGCATGTTTTAATAAATGAAACATGAAGATAATTCCTGAAATGAGCACTTTGTCACTGTATTTACTTCTCCAGATAATCCATAACATTTACTATGCATATCTGCCAATGATGAGCAAGCTTCTTAAAGCCATTACAGAAGAATTCCACATATTTATCTCTTCAAGTAGGCTTGCTAGTCTTTTCCACTTCTTTATTTGAGAAAAACAGATTCCAATGAAGGTGTTTATTCAAATTTTGGAAAATATGGCAATTCCATGTTATGGACCCTGAATCATAGTTCAGATGACATAAGACAGTGAGATCCAACTTTTTAATTGCTTCTTTGATGGATAATGAAGTGTGATGATTAGTGTTGTCATATTGCACAAAATTCCTTTCTTTTGCTTCTGATCTGTGCTGAATCAGAGTGTTGTATTGTAAGTCTCTCAATTGATAATGGTTGCAGGTTGAAGGAAATCTATGTGAATAATAAACCCGCATCTTTGAAATGGTAACCAGGAATTTTTTATAATAAAGTCTGGTTTGGAATCCCCCTCCCCAGATTAGGTTTGTGAATTAACATTTTGTTTTTACACTTTGTTTCAGGATCATAATAATTAAACCATGTTTTGTTATCTGTTATGATGCTGTACAGAAATTCCTCACCTTCCTTCTCATCAAAGGGCAACAATTTGTGGCAAAGCTAAACCCTTGAAGTTTTCTACCAATAACATGTGATGAATATATTTTGAATATATTTAAACAACTATAATATGACCAATTTCCTAACAAATGCCCAGCTTGGCAGCAATTTTCCTTTGAGTGATCCACTGTTTGTCCTTAATCAAGTCATCAGATTTTTCTTATGTGAAACTCAGTTGCTATCACAAAACATCTACTTTGTTCTTGATGTATTTGTTCTTGATGTACAAATTAACTCTTCCTGGTGTACCATCCTAATATATTTTTGGTTCAGTGGTACACAGCATTCATGTCAAGACAGTCATCATCATATGCAACTTGTTTTCAGGGTGGAATTTCAGCTGGAGGCATTTGTTCAGAACTCAAAAATTCAATCATAGGGCATAGCTTAAAGTGTACTAATGAGTACTCACTGTGGGCTTCAATTTCATGAAAAATAACAACTTAACCTTTTGTCACAGCAAATTCCTATTACCTAATGTGAATGAATGGATACTAAATACACATCAGATCTTTAAATACTGTCTTCTGCTGGCAATTTATAACATTGAAAGCATTTCTTTTCATTTAATTTATAGCTATACCTACACACACACAAGCTTATCTTTGCTTCTTTGTATCTTTAGAACTATCTAGTTGTACTTATATTTATCTGTTTATCTGGCTGTATAGTCTATATTCTATCCTGAAAGATGATCTGTGAATAAAAAGTTTGCAGGACTCCTAATACCTTCAATTTGTGTGCTAACAAAAAGATCCCTACCCCAAATTGAAATATATTATAGTAGTAGGAAGTATGAGGGATGTACTTAAGAACCCCTGCTTGAGAGAACCAGCAAAAACAGTTCCTGGGTTTGGGTGTGTGTGTGTATGTGTATGTATATACATACACACACACACACACTCACACATATAATCACACAATCTCACAGATGTTTTTTATGTTTGATGTCAGGGGTCATAACCATGACATGACTTGTTCAGTATTATTGTCAGAGGGATCAGTGCAGTGACAAACATTAGTGGTGAGAGTAAATAACCTTGAAAGATTCCTCTCTTGATATTAACCTGCCCCAATCTATCACCATTGACCAGTGTTTATCTTCCATTGTGCTATCAATCTTTGCACAAAGCTTCTGGTGTTCCTACTGAGTCCTGCTATCTCTAGGCATTGGATATTTAATCATGTACACCCACATATTTATTTATTTATTTATTTTATTTGTCAATAGCTTACAAGATAATAAGTATAAGGGTAAACATAGTTATGAATACATGAAATGAATACATTTAAGAAAAATAAAAGAAACAATAAATGAAACAATAAATGAAACAATAGGAGAGGGACAGTAGGTACCTTGGTGCGCTTATGCATGCCCCCTACAGACCTCTTAGGAAAGGGGTGAGGTCAATAGTAGAAAGTCTAAGGTTAAAGTTTTTGGGGTTTGGGGAAGAAACCACAGAGTCAGGTAGAGTATTCCAGAGATTGACCACTCTGTTGCTGAAGTCATATTTCCTGCAATTAAGTTTGGTGCGGTTAACCTTGAGTTGGAATCTATTGTGTGCTCTTGTATTGTTATGGTTGAAGCTGAAGTATTCATTGACAGGTAGGACATTGCAATGTATGATTTTATATACTATACTTAGATTGGACCAAAGACGGTGTAGTTCTAGGTCTTCTAGGTCTAGAATTTCAAGTCTAGTGGCATAAGGTATTCTGCAATGAGTAGAGGAGTATAGAACTCTTCTTGTGAAGTATACCCTCCTATATTCATACAGATTGTCAGCACTACTTTTATATACATACATACATTTATGTGTCAAAATATGCCTTCAGGTGTTTCTTTACAACAGAACTATATAGACACAGACTGAAGTCACTTTCTATCCATTTTCTGTAGCTATTTCAGGATAGGTTGACAGCTTCCACTGTATCTTTTTCCTCAATCACTTCTATTCATTGCATGCCAGTAGTATTTTCAGAATAGCATTCAAAGATAAGGAAGAAGCAAACATGAATGGACTGCTGTGAATTTATCAATTTTCCACATTCCCATGATCAAAAGTCTTGCTATCTGAGTGGCTGTCTGGCCTGTTTAGCATGTAACTTCCCATATGATGTTGAAACTGTCCAGTGCATTTCTTATTCTTCCAGATAATATGAAAGCTGGTGACTTAAGGAATAAACAGGAGTGAAAATGGCTTGTCAGTGCCAAACCTTGTCTTGGCAGCTGCCTCAGCAGAATACATTTGATAAACTGTGATTGACAAAACACTATAGAGCTGTAGCTTGAAGCTGAAATCAAGATTCACAGGGAAGTGGTCTAAAATTAGAATAACAGTTTAAGTACACAGACCTGTCACAAATCACTTGAGGTGCTAAAACTTCAAGTGGAAAGAAGAGAAACTTGATGTGGATTCATCAAATAAGTGGAAAAATAATTGATATTACAGCTTATAATCAAGAAAGTTGCATTAATTTTTACTTCGGTACACATTTAACATTTGAAATAACATCTGTATTCCTCATTAGCAGTTAGGGAACTTGTTTTCAAATTGCCTAGTCATCTCTAAAATTACAGTAAAATCTGAAAGTATTATATTTTAAACATCTTTTACATTTATTCATAATTAAGTTATACATCAGGAAAGTTGCAAATGAAGTGAGAGTGAAGTTGCCATGATTTATGTGAAAATGTTAGTAACAAATATTTCAAAATATGCATTTGATTTAAAGGAAGTGTACTTAAATGCTTCATGAATATTTAAAGTACCCAGAACTGTTGCTAATGACTTTTTTTAATGTACAGTACTACCATATTTAGATGAAAAGGTATTTCAAGTGTCACAATAGTCCCATTAGTGATAATTAATGAGTTTTTAAACAAGTTATTCAAATGTCTCACACCAAAACTGCAATTGTTATGGAAATCTTCCACAGTGATTGAATCACTCCCCCTCCCCCCCTTGCCCTCATGTTTCTAGCAGACCAGGAACAATCAGAAATACAGATTCTAAACACAATTCTGGATAACAGAATTCCATAACAGAGGAAGAGCAAATATAGCAAATGTATATCATTGTTCCAATAAGAGAAAGCAAATAAATAGTGAGAAGGAAAGCTTTCAAGACCAGAAGTGAGAAGGTTCACTTAGATCCTTCTGTGATGCTAAAGATGATCATGGCTACCTGTTCTACCAGTTTTTGGAACTAACACTTGAACTGGGGAGAGGGGAGTGTCATAGAGCTAGCAGGAGGCCCACTAATGAGAACTTAGTAGTAGTTCCCAGATGTTTTACTTGGCATGGTTTGCTAAAGCTTTTAGACTCAAAATCAGCTGTAGCTTACCAAGTAAGTTTGGTAAGAGTCTTTTGTGCATTCTAGGATGGGTTTTTAAAAAAACAAGATGGCCTTTCATTAACATTAAGGTATGGTCCCTTCTTATACCAGCTGTATTTTCACATTCATCCCACTGTTTAAGAGACTTTTTGTCATGAAAATAGGATTAATGTTTGTTATAGACAAGATAGTGCTTGAGAATTGTATTCATACATTCATTTTAGGGGAGCTGCCTGACTTCAATCTGAGTTTGAGCAATTCACAGAACAAAGCAATGTGAAAATAATGGTTTACATAAAGCAGATGGTCAATGCATAACACAGACATTCATGCAGCACTAGATATAGTCATTATGAGCCTAGGAGAAGAGTCTTTAAGACCCTTAAGAATGTTACCGAGGGGGAAGCCACTTGGATTTCAAGGGGAGCATTATTCCAGAGGGCAGGTTCTGTAACACCTGGGGATGCTGTGGTGGCTCAGCAGTTAAGACACTGGGATTGTCAGCCAAAAAGCTGGCAGCCTAGGTTCAAGACTGGTCACCAGGACATGGGGTGAGCTCCTGTTCTTGCCCTAGCTCCTACCTACCTAGCAGTTCAAAAGCTTTCAAATGTGAGTAAATAAATAGGTACTACTTCAGTGGGAAGGTAACAGCACTTCATGATGTCATGTTGATGATAGGACCATAGAAATGTCTTCGGACTATACTAGCTCAATGGCTTTGAGTCCTGCCTCCTATAGTTAACAACATAAAATCTGCAAGGCAGGTGCCTTAACAGACAGGGACATTTCCAGCAGTTTAAAAAGTAACACTATTTAACTGAAGGAACCCAGAGTGTGCCCACCCTGTTGGAGTACTGGAGACATAAATAATAACTATTAATAAATACAAATAATGTCACACTGACAAAACCACCATCAGTTAATTGCAAAATTCAGCTTTACATGGGACAGCTTACATCCTGCAATGATATCTTTCATACTATTATACAAGAATATTTGCCTATCCCAGGTAGGACTTGGGAAGGATCCAATATGTGGATAAAAATGCCACACCCAGTCTAAATATCTGGATGACTGTGCAACCAACCATAATGAATACTAAAAACCATATAATAATAAGCTTATCCCAAGTCCTTGAGAAGGACTCAATAGGCAGACAAAAATGCTACATCCAGTGTGAAAATCTGGCTGGCTGTGGGATGATCCAATAATACTAATAAATAATGAGACCCAGTCCCATGTAGGGTTGTATATGTTATAACCAGCATTCTGAATTGCACTCAAAAGCAGAGAGGCAACCAATGCCACTTGCAAAGCAGGGGTATCTCATGGGGATAGCCATCACTGCTTGTGCTGCTACATTCTAGTTGAAACTTCCAAGTGTCTGAAGGAAGGCATATTGCAAAAATTGAGTTGGGAGTTGCCTAGAATGTGAGTTAGTGTCGGGAAGCCTCTCAATCTAGGAAAGGGCACAAGTGTGGCTCCTCTGAGATCCGAAACTGTGGCAAACTAGAGAGTGTGTATATCACATGTGTTAGGAGACTTGTCTGTCCTACTTAGACAGTTCCTGCATACTATTAGTGGTTAACAATAAACTCTTTGTTTTTTTTTCCTATGACACATGAGGCAGGATAAGAGTTGACAGATATAGATTCAATGACAAAACAAGCAGCTGAGAGAAACATAGGGAGCGTAAAATGTGGAATCTGCTTTATTCTTATCTATCACTGTATGATCTTAGTCTTCACATTTGTAGCCATTAAAAGCTGTTAAGATGTAGAGCATTATACAGCATACTTATTTGCAAATTTGGTTAAGTAAACATGTTTCTATAAGTTCTTAGTGGCTGCTGGTGTGTCCTACATCTCTTTTCTCATATTTGTTAATAAATGCTCATGTCCTCAAACTGCATTCTTCATATCTTTTTACAGCAACAACATCTGTCTTTTCTTTGCTTTATTATGTTCTTTCCATTATATTTTCCCTTGTTCCCCTACAGACACCATTATCAATATTGGTATCATCAAATATACAGCATGTCAGTAAACCAATAGGTAATGAAATGCCATTTAATATATCAATAATAGCCAGCTGTGCTTATCCAAGTGGAAAATGTGATATATCAGTCCACCTAGTCAAATAAAATTCCTGCATTTAACTGATATGCATAATTACATTATTTTCTCTAGATTTGGATGGGGGAAAAGTGTGCTTACTGATCTAGTAATGTCATTAGGTGAATCTGTCTGAAAAATTTCATTTTAGCTTATAGGGCAGGGTTTGGTTGACAAACACATTTATTTGGACCTTTATTATCCTAATTTTGGCAATGCAGTTTGGGATATTCTAGGAAGTTAAGTGAATTACCACAGCTGTAGTATTTACATGCCCCCTACAGACCTTTTAGGAAAGGGGTGAGGTCAATAGTAGATAGTCTAAGGTTAAAGTTTTTGGGGTTTGGAGAAGAAACCACAGAGTCAGGTAGAGTCTCAATGTTTTTGCTGGATTCAACAGAAATGCTCTTTTTTTCTCTTACTGACATGTTTTCAGTTAAAGCTACAGCAATCTGATCAAGGAATTCCTAGCTCAGTTTTTATTCCTCCCCTCACCAAAAGCAAAACAGAATATTTGGCAGATGAATTCCACTTCACTGCTTACTGATACTTCTTGCTTTAAATGCTTACCTGTAAGTTCCATTGGGACAGATCTGGGCCTATTCAGTGAAAATGGACTGCTTTTCCATTTCAGGTGGTAAATAAAAAACAGAACATGCTATTATATTGCATTTTATATTTTAGTTTATAGGTGAAGGTTTGGATGACTTATCACATTTATCTGGACCTTTATTATCCTAATTTTGGCAATGTGGTTTGGGATATTATAGTGACACATATTGGAGTTAAGTGAATTACCACAGCTGTAGTATATACATCGTATGGAGTATTTCCAAAGTAAAGGAACACCTTGAACATGAGGGTGCAGTTTTTTTAAACAAAATATTGTTGGTGCCAATATTTTATAGTAGCCTCATGCTGAAAGAATCTTCTATTTATTAATATTCTTTAAGGATGTGTGTGTTTTTGTCTGTGTGCGTCCAGGTTTTTCTGATACCAGATTTCTTGATCCATGCCTTCCATGTCACTGCTATAGCTTCATTTTAAGTTTAATGATTGCTGAAAATTGAAGATAGCAAAATAAATTTGATAGCATTGCTAAATATTTAAGATAAGAGGAGGAGATGAGAGGAAAGGCTTCTATGGGGCAAGCTTGAAGAGTACACAAAGGAGCAGAGGCAGTGGAAGGAGAGCCCAGCAGGCCATTCAAGAGAGGGAGAGAGGAAACTGACCACCATGACACCAGGCCAGTAGAGGTACCAGGAGAACCTGGATTCCAACGGCCCTTTTGGGGGTAGTGCTACATTTGTATGCCTACACAGAAGGTATTTTATAGACATGAATTGCTTAATTTGTTTTTTCTCAATATATGGAGATTCCTCACAAACAATAAGACCTATAATAGGATATACATGCATACATGCATACATACATACACACATACATACATACGTGTGTGTGTCTATGAACTAATTATTACATAAATTCTAATATATATTGTTCTCCAGTTAAATTATCCCACAAACCTTTTTGAAAAGGAAATAATAATATTGCAGAGTACAGTGAAAATACAACTTTATTGTCCATTTTAACATTTTAACATGACAAAGCAGAAGTAAGCCAGCATGATGTTGTTGTTAAGGTTGTGGACTAGAAGCAAAGAGACCCAATGTATAGTCTTCCTTTAGGAAAGGAGCTCAGATGAGTGACCTTGGGACAATCATGCCCCCTTAGCAACAAATCAGCTGATAATCCCTCTCCCCTTTTGCATTATTAGCTTTGCTGCAGGAACTAAGTAAGTGGATCCTGCAACCATGTGGAACAAATATTAAGTAAAGCAACAACAACCTTTTGATAAGATACAAATTTAATGGATAATTTTACTGAAGAAATTACAACTATTTACCATAATTATTTGTTCAAGTTATAAGTTAAATAGAATGGAGTAAAGACCATGTAGAGACATTTTAATGGAAATTAGATTCCCCCTCACCCACTTCCTATGTCTTTATCCAATAAAATGAGGGGGGGAAATCCAGCAATTTTAGTAGAGATCCTCATCTTTATCTAAAATGAATGTCACTCTAGTAGAGCTATCAGGTTCTGGGGTTGTGTCAAGTATGGGGAAAAAAAGGCAAAGCATGTTAGCAAGCAAGCAGAACTTTTATGTTTGAAAAATTAAAGCAGCTACACCCTTCGGGTAATTTTAATGATTGCTTTGAAGACTGGCCCCAATTCTTTGTTTTTAGGCATATTAGGGGTCATTTCCACTGGGTCTGATAGTATGCATGAGGCTGCCTTGCTGCTTTGAAGAAGAGGGTTTGTTCTATTGGCAATAACATCCTTTCTGAGGTGTCCCTTTTGATTGCTATATACAGCCACAAATGATATTCAATGCTATCACAGCAATCTGAAGTACACTGATAAGAATTCTAAGAACATGTCACAACATTTTTCTGGTTTAAGTATCTTTTTTTTAGTCATGAAAAACCAATTAAATTGTGGGAGAGAGCTCAAGGCTTTTTGTATACCAGATAATCGCACTATCACCACCCACATCTCTTGCCTTGTGTTTTGCAAACCACCTGCTCATGGGAAATTAAATATCCAAATTCCTAATTTTATTTCTGGGTTATCCATTGTTAATGTGAGATTGTTTCAGATTTTTTTTTTACAGCCAAGCACTGCTATGAATAATACAGATATGTGGGCTGAAGGTGGATGTCATTTTGAGACTGAAATTTTGCTCTTGGGACATACTAATCTCTTGTTGTATGACTTCATGGAGACCATAGATTTTGCTCAGATAATCACAGTTTTGACTTACGTAGGTGAACGTCACTCTAGATCTGGTTTTTACTTTGGAGAAGTGTAGCATGAATTGAATATGCAGTACACTGGCATCTGACCTTCACTCTGTTCAGATCATATTGAGGACAAAGGACCCATTGAAATGGCCTCCTTAAACGTCTGATTTCTAAGGCTACTTTCCAGATGATTTGGCAGGCAGCTCTGTCTTGCACTGGGTGACTCCCTGGAATTCAGAGAGAGCAAAACCGTGTATTAGATTATACCTGTGTGCCTTTGCCTTGCAGCTCCTGATTCTCAGGTGTGGTGTAGGGGATGAAGAAATATTTAAAAAAATTTGGTTGAAATCTAAAATTTAAATCAATTAAAAACAAAATTTAAATCAGAAAATACTATATACAGTATGCCAGTGTTTCGACCTACACATGGTGAACATGACAGAATCTATTCTTCATACTTTTCATGTCCATAATTTCTAGTTCAGTATGATACAGATAATTTTAAGAAAAATATGTTAAATAAGAATGCTCCTTATATGCAAAGTAACGTTGATTTACTCATAACTGGATGTCTAACAGAGTAAACTGAGTGGTAATCTGGGAAAATGAAGACAGTAAATTATACCACTCCGGTTTGGTTCCATGGCCCACTTGATTCCTGTGAGCAGTGAGACACCAACAATTTTGAGAAGTATTTAAAAGTATTTGTATTTTGTTATTGTTGTGGTTTAATCAATATCAGCATCTTTTCTTTTATAATGCTATTTCTTTTCTGCATTAGAAAAAAGGAGAAAAATCTAGGATTTTCACAAGTAAATATTAAATGCATTGCAACAAACTAAGGGACCTTGGAGGTATTTAATGTGTAAATAAATGCTGCAGCAACACATTTCACTGTTATAAATTATAATTACATTGACTATTCAGCAATGATTATTAAAACATGAAAATGTGTAATTAAAAGAAATTTGATTTTGTGAATAGTATGTAAGGGAACAGATAATTTGGATTCTACTTCAGAACAACTGTATTTGGAAATAATTTAAAGAATGTATCAGAATGAAGAGCTACTTTTTTTTAATTTAATGGCGTAGTGAATATGATTCAGAAAGGAGAAAAGTCAATAACTATTTCTTTGGCTTTAAGGACGAAGAAAGATCAAACAATTTATCAGAAATAAAATATAAAAAGGGGAACAATAGTAAAACACATCAGAGTGTGGAATTGTTTCACTTAAGAACAATAGGTGGTGGAATGTATTATTTTCTTTCAATTGTGTAATCAGATGAAGAAACAGCAGGCCACATGGGATGTAAATAGAACATCTCATATTCTGTTCTTGGGAGAAGTGGTTTCAGCCGGTTACCTTCAAAGGTTATTTTTATTTTCATATACCCTCATAGCTTCCAGTTGCATGTGAAGAATGCAATTTTATTTGCAATGGAAATAGCAGGCATATCATTTTTAGTTTCTGTATTTGTTGAAGAAAGGGGGGGAAAGGATAAAAAGAGAGATTATTAAAGCAAAATAAAACAAAAAAATGTTTTTGCACAGAACTGTACATAAATGGGAACTTTGTGTTTAGTTATCATTACAAAAGAGAAATTTGCATCTACATTCTGCATGACTCAATGTGTTATGTTTGGGGTATTATTGAAACACTGACATATTTTGAGTATTGTTATAACTGGTATTTAAATTTATAAAGAACACTTTACTACAATTAAGATCAATTTTGAGTTAGACTGGAATGTTGTAATTATTGTCAACAATTTTGAAGTAGGTAGGTGAGAAAACAATTTATATCTTGCAATTTATTTTAGGGTATAATGCTTGTCTTTTGCCCATGAATAGATGAGAACAGAGGACACAGAAAAATGCATTCTTTGAAAAGAAGGTGTTGGACGATGAAACATTTGAATACTTTTGCAAATGTCAGTTAGTACAAATAATATTTCTAAATACTTAAGAATGTGCAAATAGTTTCCTTAAACACCTCTTCTATCAGAAGTGTCTCAAGGTTCTGAAAGGCTGATATTGTATTCTTTTGGGGAGTGTGTTAGGTTACCTTCTACCAGGCATCTACCCAAAGGTGCATTTTCAGGAGGCAACTGGATTTAACATAGAATAACAGAGTTGGAAGGGACCTTGGAGGTCATCTAGTCCAACCCCCTGCTCGAGCAGGAGAGTCTATTCCAAATATTGGCCTCTACCTAGGCTTGAACTCACTGCCTCCTAATTGTGAGGCAAGAGCTCCACCTCTAGGCCACCACCCTGGTATTTTTTCTCTTGAAGTCTTCTCCATGTGTCTATGTATCCTTGAGGACTCCACTAGTAGAATTCAGAAGAGTGTTGAAGCACCTGCATCCCATCTTCAAACATCTCTGGCTGCTTTATAGCTGCAAGGAAAGTTATTTTCTAAATGATTTTACATAGGCCTGCAATCAATACATTTGAGTTTCAGTATTAACATTTTTAAGCCATTATTCCTTTAAAGACATCAAAATAATACATCTGGTTAGGTGCATAGAGTTACAGTATGTGGAACACAGGAAATAGAAATATATAATAAACAAAGGAAACTAAAAATATGGTATAAAAAGATATGTAGCTAGTTCTAGTTTATATCAATGTCATCATCATGTCTTTTCCTTATAGCAATAGCATTTTGACTTACATACTTTGACATATACTTTACAGCACTCTCTAAACAGTTTGCAGAGTTGACATATTGCCCCCAACAATTTGGGTCTTCATTTTACTGACTTTGGAAGAGTGGGAGGATGAGTCAAACTTGAACTGATCAGGATCAAAAAAACCTACTCTCAGTCGGCAGAGTTAGCCTGCATTCTAATTACTGTACCTCCTTTTATTCTTCCAAGCTGCTATATCCTATACTGTATCTATTCATCTAATATACTGCTTTTTGTTCTTACGCTTTTTAATTCTTTGTCTTTTTGACGACATCAACAATTCCATCTTGTCATGACTTTCTTGATCTTCACCTTTCCCTTCACCCAACCACTTTTCCATTATACTGTATCTAGATATATATATTTGGACTTAGTCCTCATTTACTTTCTGAATTCGACCAAACCAATTTCTTTCAGCACCACCAATTCATTACTTGCTGACACTTCCTTTTCTTGATTCTTAATATTGATTCTTGATTCATATTTTAATCTGGACATTTCTTAAGTGCCTCACAATTAAGAAAAAAATCATAGTATACATTTACACTTCTGGTGATGTTTCTATGTCTGTATATCCAAATTGGACAGAAACAACCAGTTTTGTATAATCGTTTTCACTTCCTTCAACAAATATTCATTCCTCTAAATAGATCACATCCTACTTAATGCCTTTTTTCCAATGAATCTTTGACTTAAAATGTCTCCACTTTTGCATTTTAAGTGAATATTATGTCAAGGTAAAAATAATGGTTCATTGCTTTAGGTTCTTTTCAAATTATATGGCGGTGGTGTGCTCTGACCCTCTTGTTTCCGCCTGCTTCCCTGGGGATATGGGAGAGAAGGTCCCTGAGCTCAGGTTGGTCTACTTAAATGTCAGGTCCGTGATGAACAAAGCTCCTCTTACCTGTGAGTTGATCGAGGAGGAAGACGCGGACCTGGCTTGCATTACGGAGACCTGGCTGGGCCCAGAGGGAGGAGTCCCTCTGATTGAGCTGTGCCCACCAGGTTTCCATGTGCTGCACCAACCTCGGGCCCAGGGTAGGGGTGGGGGGGTGGAAGTTGTTATTAGGGAGACCCTTTGTCCACAGGAGGCCACTGCCTCTCGGATAGGTGGGTGTGAGTCTCTTCTCCTGAGGTGGGGCCCTGGTGGTCAGTTGGACCTGTTGCTCATGTACCTTTCTCCCAGCTGTGTGACAACAGCCTTGCCCGAGCTACTCGACATGTTATTGGGGTTGGCAGTGGAGTTCAACCTGCCTTCTCTGGGTGGGGCATTGGGGATGGTTCAGGAGTTCATGGCTACCATGATGGCCATGGACCTGACCCAAATAATTCAGGGCCCAACTCATGATGGAGGGCACACGCTCAACCTTGTTTTTATCTCTGGACAGTGATTTAATGATCTGGGCGGGGGATCACCAACTATTCAACCCCTGCCATGGACCGATCATTATCTCCTCTGGCTGGGCTTCAAGTATGCCACCCCTCATTGCTGGGAGGCAGAGCCAACCAGGTGGTTCTGCCCCAGGCGCCTAATGGACCCAGAAAGGTTCCAGATGGCACTTGGGGTGATTCCTGACTCCCTTACTCACAGCCCGGTCGAGGCCCTGGTAGATGCCTGGCAAAGGGCTGCCTCCAGGTCTCTCAACCACATTGCACCTTTGTGGCCTCTGACCCAGTGCAGATCCCAGTTGGCTCTCTGGTTTTCCGCAGAGCTCCGGGAGATGAAGCGCCGGAGGAGGGGCATAGAGAGCAGTTGGAGGTCCAGTCAGTCTGAATCTGATTGATCACAGTTAAGAACCTTTACTAGGTCTTATCTTGCGGCAATGGGAGTGGCGAAGTATGCTTACTTCTCCGCACTCATTGCATCCGTGGATAATCGCCCGGCTGCCCTGTTTTGGGTCACCCATTCCCTCCTTAATCAGGGGACAAGGGAGGACCCTTTGCATGGGTGAGCTGAGGAGTTTAGTCAACATCTGCTGGACAAGATCGCTCAGATTCGGGCCGGCCTGGACTCTGACTGGTCAGAGTCTGATGGGGGGGAAGCAACTGGTCTTGTGGATACCATTTGGGAAGAATTCGATCCTGTGACTCCTGATGAAGTAGATGGATTCATGGGGAAACTGAGTGCCACCACGTGTTTATTGCCCTCTGAGTGAGATTCAAGGTGCTGGTAATCACCTATAAAGCCCTTCATGGCTTAGGTCCTGTGGTATTTGCGGGAGCACCTACTGCCAGCAACGACTTCCCATTGCTCTGTACGCTTCCACAGACACGGCCTCCTCAGGGTGCCATCGGCCAGACAGTGTCAACTGGCAACCCCCAGGGGGAGAGCCTTCTCTGTGGGTGCACTGGCCCTTTGGAATCAGCTGCCCTTGAGCTTCGGATGGCTCCTGACCTTCAATCCTTCTGTCATGACCTGAAAACATGACTTTTTCAACTGGCCAACCTGGACTGATGTGCATTTTTATTAATTTGTTTGTCGGTTTTAATGCTGTAATTGGGATTTATTTATTTAATAGTTTTTTAAATTTTATATTCTCTGTTTTTATTGTTGTGAGCTGCCCTGAGTCCTTCGGGAGATAGAGGCGCATAAAATCAATAAATAAATAAATAAATAAATAAATAAATAAATAAATAAATAAATAAATAAATAAAGTTGCATTCACTTACTTAATTTTTCTGTCAAGTCCAATTACTCTAGACTTTGATACATTAATTTTCAGATCCATACATCTTGCATTATACAATCTATCTAACATTCATTGTAAATAAGTTGGTCATCTGACAGTAACAATGCATTATCCACGTACAAAAATATATGAATATTCATGTTTCTGACAAATATACCTTCAATGTTATCAGAAACAATCCCAAATAACTTATTTATAGAATTATCTGAATGTAATTGCTACAGATAACCCTGAATGCAAGATTTTTAAAGGCAACCCAACAGATAGAGGTTTCTAAAATATGACAATTATAAAAATTTTCAACCTCTGTATTTTTCTTCCTTTGACATCAAAAACAAAACCTCTTTTAAGAATTACTGAAACCTTAAGAACAAAAAAAGTTTAGAATGAGAAACTTGTTTTAAAAGTTTCACATCAAATTGATAGTTACACATGGGGAAACAGTTAATAGGAAAGTTACTGATTTCACTAAATACTCAAAATAATCACTAAGATATAAATGGCAAAATAAAACAATGCCAATTAAATCTTTCTTCCTTGTGTCGTATATAAGCAGCCACTGTATAACTACAAAAATCACCACATTTGCCATATCTTTAGATCAATTAATAGACTGATGTATATATGTTTCTCTTCTGTTTGATTAACCTTACAGTATATAGAGAATTAGAATTGGTTTGTGACTCATAGGAATTGCTCACATGAATTCAGTTTCATTCCTCCCCCAGCAATATGAGAGGCAGGGTTACTTTATGGCAGTTGTCACAAACTGGGAGGAGTGTAATTTATTTTTCAAATGAAGAGTGTAAATAATAAAAATACATTTCCAATCTTATTGTGGACATTTATGCATTTACCAACTTAAATGGGTACTAACAGTGTTTATATGTTCATCTCTGTGTCAATATTAGTTTCAAGATATGTTGATATATACCAGAGATCTCTTCTAATGGCCTTTCTAGAATGTTTAAGACCCAAGTAGATCAGAACTCAGAAACAGATTCCTCCATTAAAACCAAAGAGCCACTGAAAACTCAGTAATCTACATTGCAGATTGAATCGTTTACACACACACACACACACACACACACACACACACATGGGGGGGTGGAACATTAGGCTGTGGTAGCACGGCAGAATAGGAGGAAGAAATGATTGACATAGTTTTGATTGTGGGAAGAAAAGCCAGGATTCTAAAATAGACTAGCATTCTATACTGATGGCCAGATTAGCCATGAATGTTACTGATTCCCTGCCTTAGGACAAACAGCATTTTCTGTTCAGGCAAAGCAGGCAGTCTTTTTTATTATTTGTTTCACATTATGGGATCAAGATATTTAATATGTTTATTTAATATTCCCAAATCATACGTTTTGTAACTGAACATTTCAAGATATTTAATTTGATATTTTTCATAACCCAAATGGTGATAAATCTCAAGAAGTGTATATCTCAGCGTCAGTGATAAAATATTACTTAGCTTACTATGAACTGAGGTGGGGAGAATAAAATGTTAAACTTAAATTCTCCATTGAACAGAAAAGCCAGTTACTTAAGAAAAACATACCAGCTGTTTAAAAATATTTTGATGGTGTTATTTTTCTGTACATATAAGTAGTATTTCTATTTTCGTTCATTACTTCTCTCCTGAAAATGTACTCAGAGAATGCTCACAAAAAGGATGTTAGCAAGATAGTTTCTAAAAATCCATTTGTACTTTTAGTTTCATATAGCTTTCTAACTTAGTGCATTCCAGCAACTGTTTTTTGTGTGTATGTTTGTGTGTGTGAGTACATGTGTAAGTGTGCCATATGTTGTTTACATCATCTAGCAACTTCCTAACTATACCCTGAGACTTATTTTTTTAAAATAGAATCACTTCAGACCTGAATTATTGAGAAACGTCTGTAGGTGCCTTCTGAAATGTATTGTTTCACCAATCTTCAGATCAAAACTTCATGGATTATTTCCCACTGAGATATTGCAAGTTATTGAGAAAAATATAACTGAAACCATTCTTAAAATGTATTACTTAAATCAATTCATTCTGATTCCTGGACTAAACTGGAGCCAGAACATATTTGAGATGACATATGTCAAAAGACAAAGAGAATGGTATCATCTTCATTTTTTTTAAAAAGTCTTTTAATAAAAATTGTTAGTCAGAAAAGATGATACTACAACTTGATATACTTTTTTGGCCATCATAGACTACTATGGCTTTTGTTCCTATATTGAATCTACTGGTAATTTCAGTATCTTTGACCTATTGACCTATTGGATCATTGCTTAATTTAGGCGTGAGAAACATCTTTGATAAAACACTTTTAAAAAATGGATCTTCTTTTCCAACAAGAAAACGATGACTGGAGGTTTTTAAATAAATGTTGAGTACACATTTCTATAGGATGGTCTGAGGATTAGTGTCCTGGGCAGGAGAATCGAGTAGAAGACCTTCAAAATCTTTGCTGACCTGTGACTTTATAATGCTTTCAGTAACTGAACAGTTATTAAGAGTTTGGGAAAATTCACTTCCTTTTCTGGTGTAGAGATTATCAAACATTAACTCCAGCAATTTGGTCAATTTAGGTTTGAAAGCCTAGAAAAGAAATCTCTCTATATATATAAAGAGAGGAGGGAGGGAGAACCACAGCATTTTTGATCTTGGGCTGTTTTGTTTTGTTTTCTTGTTTCAATACATTTTTAAGTTGATTGGTCTTATTGTTACAATTGTGTGTAACTTCTCACATTTTGTGATGATATTCATTTATGAATTAACATTCTTATCAGAAAAAAATGTTTAACTTTAGGTAAATTGGGTCCATAAATTCTACATAATTTAGATCTGTATTGAATAAGGATTCTGTGCAGAGTTAAAAGCTTAGGGACAATTTCTATAATACAGTAACAGCTGTCACCACTACATCAGTTAGACATATATTCATCTGCACCACCAGATAGATAAAATCAACTTTTCCTTTGACAGTGATGAAAGGCAGATGTAAAAAATGAGCCATTCGGGTTGCTCTCTCTTTGGACATTATCTTACTTTTTTGTTTTGTTTTTCAAATTCCCTTTTTCTGAAGATTGTATGAATTGATTATTGAAAGATATATTTGAGGTTTTTGTGATTATTAGTTTGTATGAATGGAAACAGGGAGAAAAGAAAGATAGGACAAATGAGATGCCCTAATGTCAAATATAATGTCAAATGAGAAAGCAGATGAAGGGCGCCCAACAAGGATGGTGAGGTTCTAGTTCCCGGAGAGCTTATCACCTTTTAGATCTTTTTGAACCTCCACCTTCACCAGAAGTTGCCTGTAATCATGTGCTAAATCTCCCCTGAGTAACCAAGATACCTTGGCAAGCTCCCACAGTTTTCTTATATTTATTCATTTCATGTATTCATAACTATGTTTATCCTTATACTTATTATCTTGTAAGCGATTGACAAAATAAATAAATAAAATAAAATAAATCAACCATAGCCTTTCATCCCTGAGCCCCTGCGAAGTGCAGTTCCCTGGTGGCAGGGCAGGGCAATTTTCCTGGAGGTATGGCCATTGGACAAATTCCCTTAGCCTCCCCAGCAGCCATAATGCCTGAGCCCTGAGCCCCGGTGGAGCACAAATACCAGGAAGCATTTATTTATTTATTTATTTATTTATTTATTTATTTATTTATGGGATTTTATGCCGCCCTATCTCCCGAAGGACTCAGGGCAGCTCACAACAATAAAAACAAATATTACAAAATTTAAAAAACCATTAAATAAATAAATCCCAATTACAGAATTAAACTGACAAACAAATTAATAAAAATCCACATCAGTCCAGGTTGCCCAATTGAAAAAGCCATGTTTTCAGGTCACGATGGAAGGATCGAAGGTCAGGAGCCATCCGAAGCTCTAAGGGCAGCTGATTCCAAAGGGCGGGTTCCCCCACAGAGAAGGCTTTCCCCCTGGGGGTCGCCAGTCAACACTATTTGGCTGACGGCACCCTGAGGAGGCCCTGTCTGTGGGAGCGTACAGGGCGATGGGAAGTCGTTGCTGGCAGTAGGTGCTCCTGCAAATACCCCGGACCTAAGCCATGAAGGGCTTTATAGGCAATTTCCAGCACCTTGAATCTCACTCAGAGGGCAACCGGCAACCAATGCAGTTCACGCAGGAGGGGTGTAATATGGGAGTATCGGGATACTCCCATCACAACCCGTGTGGCTGCATTTTGTACCAGTTGAAGCCTCTGCGTGGTCCCCAAGGGCAGCCCCATGTAGAGAGCATTGCAGTAATCTATACGGGAGGTAATGAGCGCATGGGTAACCGTACGCAAGGCATCTCGGTCCAGATAGGGGTGCAATTGGCGCACAAGGTGAACCTGAGCAAATGCCCCCCTGGCCACAGCTCCTACATGATCTTCCCAACTGAGCCGTGTATCCAGGAGAATGCCTAAATTGCACACCCTTTCTATGGGGGGGTTAACACCTTTCCCCCCATAACCAAAGATGAAACATCCTGGGCAATCCAAGATGCTGGTACGTACAGCCACTCGGTCTTGGCCGGGTTGAGTCGAAGCCTGTTCCTCCCCATCCAGACCCGTACCACTGCCAGGCATCGGGACATCATGTCAAGGGCATCACTGGGTTGGTTTGCGGTGGAGATAAAAAGCTGGGTATCATCAGCATACTGATGATACCTCACCCAAAACCATGGATGATGTCACCCAACAGCTTCATATAGATGTTGAACAGGAGGGGAGAGAGAACTGACCCCTGGGGCACCCCACAAGAGAGGGGCCTCAGGGCCGATCTCTGTGCCCCTGCCAACACTGACTGCAAATGCCCTGAGAGATAGGAGAAGAATCATCGTAAAACAGTGCCTCCCACTCCCAACCCCTCGAGGCGTCGCAGTAACGTACCATGGTCGATGGTATTGAAAGCCACTGAGAGGTCTAATAGGACCAGGATAGAGGAGTAACCTCTATCCCGAGCCCGCCAGAGATCATCCACCAGCACGACCAATGTTGTCTCTGTGCTGTACCCAGGCCTGAAACCCGATTGATACGGATCCAGATAATCAGTTTGCTCCAGGAACGCCGGGAGCTGTCAGGCCACCACACTCTCAACAACCTTTGCCACAAAGTGAAGATTGGAGATGGGACGAAAGTTGTTCAAAATAGCCAGATCCAGAGCAGGCCTCTTGAGGAGGGGCCTCACCACCACCTCCTTCAAGGCAGAGGGGAAGCGTCCCTTACTCAAAGAAGCATTGATCACTGCCTGGAGCCAGCCTTGTGTAACCTCCTGGGTGGCATAGACCAGCCAGGAGGGACACAGGTCCAATAAACTCATGGCGGCACTCAGTTTCCCCATGATCCCGTCACAGGATCAAATTCTTCCCAAATGGTATCTACAAGACCAGTCGCTTCCCCCCCCGTCAGACTCTGACCAGTCGGAGTCCAGGCCAGCCCAAATCTGAGTGATCTTGTCCAACAGATGTTGACTAAACTCCTCGGCTTGCCCCTGTAAAGGGTGCTCCCTCGTCCCCTGATTAAGGAGGGAATGGGTGACCCGAAACAGGGCGGCCGGGTGATTATCTGCGGATGCAATGAGAGCGGAGAAGTAAACATACTTCGCCGCTCCCATTGCCACAAGATAAGACCTAGTAAAGGTTCTTAACTGCAATCGATCAGATTCGGACTGACTGGACCTCCAACTGCTCTCTAGGCCCCTCCTCCAGTGCTTCATCTCCCGGAGCTCCACGGAAAACAAGGGAGCCAACCGGGATCTGCCCCGGGTCAGAGGCTGCAAAGGTGCAACACAGTCGAGAGCCCAGGAGGCAGCCCAGGAAGCAGCCCTTTGCCAGGCGTCTACCAGGGCCTCAACTGGGTTGTGGGTAATTAAAGAGCCAGGAGGCAATTAGAGAACCAAGCTGGAGCACAGCCTTCCCCAATCCACAGCGTTCCCCACTCCGCCTTCCAAGCCCCGGACAAATACAATTCACCGGAGACAGCCAGAAAGCCAAGCCAGAACAGACTTACGGTCAGCCAGTCTAAATCCCAGCAAGAAAAACTTCTTGTTTTTTTGTTGTTACCAGTAAACAATCTTGCTAGAATAATAATCCTACAATCATCTACCTTACCAAACAATCTCTCACCATCATCTGCCTCATCAGGAAACAATTACTTAACAGCCATTAAAACAAAAGAAACCACATGGCTTTAAGGAGACTTCCAGTCCTAAGATTCCTTGGGTGGAGTGTTGAAGCTGTGGACCCCCAAACGGGATCCCCTAAACAGAGTCGGCGTGTTACAGTAATTTAGTATGTTTTACTCTGTCTCAATAATTCAGCGTGTTTTTAGTCATCCTGTTACAGCCTCTTTCAGCTCAGATAACAACAGTCATCTAAGCAATAAATCCTTCTCACTCTGTGGAATGGATACCAGCAGCTAACAAAGCAATTAACCCTTTACTTGCTGACTCTCAGTACTACCTCATTACTTTAATATTTGAACACTGATTACTTCATTACCCCAAAACTTATAACTTTTCTACCTCAAGACCTATATCAATGATTAGACAATGATGTCTCCAAATCAATTTCTATAAAATAATTAATTTGATTGATTAATTGATTTATTGTTTTGATTGATTAGAGTGTTTAGTGCATATAGTGTGATTACTGATTAGTGTAAATGATCAGTGATTGGTGTAAATTAATTGATTAGTAAAATTAATGATTTAGTGAATTTAATTGACCAGTGTGATTAGTGATTAGTGTAATTAATTATTTCTGTATCTCAAGATCAAATATTGATAGATAATGCTTTGTCTAAAATAATTGATTTATCATCTAATAGTATAACAATTAATTGTTAAATGACCACTAATTTACTGATTCATTGAATTGATAGAGATTTAATATTGTATCATTTATTATCTAGTCGAGTGATTGATTTCTTTTAGTAATAAGTAACCTTACTTTTGATTTGTTCTCTAACTTATCATTTAACATTTATTAATTACCAACATTCATTAAGTAACTGTCTACCTATCACATTAATTAGCTATTTTAATTGTTTAGTGTACTATTGTCATTGACCATGCCAGCCAAAAACTCCAAATCCTTCACTACCAAACAACAACAAAAGAATAATATCTCTACCAAGGACCTCCCAGACTCCTGCACATGCTTCAAATATCTTGAAACCATCAATGGTTTAAGATAACATCAAATGCCACCTATGTGACAATCAAGCCACCTTGGCTGCTTAAACTTAAACAAAAACCTAGCTGATCTCCTAAAAACATCAGATACATTCCCTTGTCTATGTCCATCATGTTTTCCTAAGCTAAACAAACTAAGTACCCTGCCTGACAGAGTTGATAGCATAGAATCACTCATTCACTCGATACAAGAACGCTTAGCAACATGTTTCAAAACAACTATGCAAGCAAGCCTAACCTCTCTTGGAAAAAAAATATAGCACAGATAAGCAAATACCTCTCAGCTCAAAATCGAATCTCAACTCAACAACCACTACCACAACTACTACCTCAACTACAATCACAACCAAAAACAAAAGTAACCACCAAACCACAGCCACAAATAATTACTATTCCATCAAATAATTCCACAAATGATATCCCCTTACTCATCAGAGACAACATGGAACGTGATCAGAAACGTCCAAATGCCATCTTATTTGGTCTTGAAGACACCAACGAATCAGATGACATCACCAAAGTTTTCAATATCATAAGCAACTCCAATACAACAAACATCTCTCCTGAAGATATCATTGAAATAACCAGAGATGGCCCTGAGTTCAAATACAATGACGCCTCAGTGGGCCAAGATTTTGTAGAGTTGTTTGCAAAAATGTGTCCAGCAAATGTATATTCATTCACACAATAAACGCCATTGCAAAAACCAATCCCACCCATAAAAAACTTTGCTCAAGATGAGACTTATCCATACTGCAAAGAATCCGCTCCCATGAACTCTGCACAGAACTCAAACAACGTCTAGACAATGGAGAAAAGGACCTGTACATTGACTACTGTGCTGATTGCATCAAAAGAAAGTCATACAACCCGCAACTCCGCATCCAACCCTACCTCATCTAACCCACCATCACTCAAAACTAGGCACACATGCCCCTAACTACATCTATTCCAACTGCAACTGGCCTTAAATGCAAGCTACTCAATGCAAGAAGCCTTGTAAATAAAATACCTGAATTTCTCCTCTTACTAAATACGGCTAAATTCGACATCATATTTGTCTGTGAAACATGGTTCAATGCATCTCTCCCTGACTCCATTACCACAGTAAGAGACAATCATGTTTACCGATCAGATCGTGAAATCCGTAGAGGAGGTGGTGTTGCTATCTTCTATAAAAAGTCCCTATATCTAAAACATATCCAAGTTACCCAGGAGCTTGCCCTTCCTGAGACTATCATCTGTGAACTCTCCTTAAATATCACATTTCAATTCTTACTATATTACAGGGCCCCTGATTATGACATCGAACATGTAAACAAGTTAAATTCACTACTAACATGGGCAACATCCTGCCCACACGCTTTCATCTTTCTTGGTGACCTCAATCTACCTCATATTAACTGGACCCTAAATGAGTGTAAAAATGAACCCATACATGCAACCTTCTACAATGCTGTAACAAATCTGGGACTAGAACAACTAGTAACCAACAATACTAGACTTAACAACTGCCTCCATCTCATCTTCTGCAATAATTTGAATTCAATTTACAGATTACAAATTAAAGAACCCTTTTCCAACAGTTACCACAACATGATTGACTTTTGTCTCAACATACGTCCACACAAAAATCATCATAACGATGGGATCCCCAATTATAACTTCAAAAAAGGCAACTATGATCTTATAGACAACGATCTCTCATCTCTTGATTGGCAATTTCTATTCACTGGATGCAATACTGTTGAAGACCATTACAACATATTTTTACATGAAGTCAAAAGAATCATCAAACTATATGTACCAATAACAACTCCCAAAACCAGAAAAAACAAATTACCCATATCAATAAGGAAGCTTCAATCCAAAAAGAAATCACTTTGGCGGAAAAACAAATCTGGTCACGTTGCCAACTTCAAAAGCCGATACAAAAATTTATGCCACAAGATAAAGACTGAATGCACCAATTATCACATTAAACAAGAGGAAAACCTTCTATGCACCAATTCCACCTGCACTTTCTACAATTTTGTAAACAACAAACTAAAAGACTAGAGGTTCATCCCACCCCTGAAAGGACCTAATGGTAAAGACTGCAACGATGACACCATTAAAGCCAACCTCTTTAACACACTCTTTGTCTCAGTATTTGTAAACAGCAATGGATCATGCCCAGTATTTCCTAATTGAACCACAAACAACTACAATGATCTAATACATATCAATTTTACAGAAAACAATGTTGAAAAAGCACTATGCAATCTAAAGCCGTCTCTGTCTATTGGACCAGACAGAATATGTGCCTACTTCTTTAAAAAGCTATCCACTGCCATAGCTGAACCTCTAAGCATAATCTTTGAAAAATCTTCAGGACCAGCTCCTTCCCAAACCTATGGTCACTAGCCACAGTCATTCCCAACTTCAAAAAGGGAGACCCCAGCCTACTTGAAAATTACAGACCAATCTCTTTATGCTGCATCACCTGTAAAGTCATGGAATCAATTATTAATCAATCCATTATCCTCCACTTAGAGACAAACAACCTACTCTCTAATAATTTGGTTTAAAAAAACTATCCAGTAATCTGCAACTGTTACACTGCAAAAACATATGGACTACACAACTTGATCAGGGCAAAGCAATATACTCAATTTACATAGACTTCTGTAAAGACTTTGATTCAGTGGTGCACGACAAACTACTCCTAAAACTAAAATCTTATGGTATCTCTGGACACCTGCATAACTGGATAGAAGCATTCCTGTCAAACAGGCAACAAATGGTCAAAATTGGGAATGTCCTATCAAATTCTGTACCTGTCAACAGTGGTGTTCTCTAAGGCAGTGTTCTAGGACCAACTCTCTTCATACTCTACATAAATGACCTCTGTGATGATATTAAGAGCAACTGCATTCTCTTCAACAATGATGTAAAGCTATTCAACACCACAGACAATACTGCTGCCCTTCAAAAAGACCTCGACTATGTATTAGAATGGTCAAACAAATGGCAATTTCAAATCTCAACAAATAAATGCTCTATCTTACAAAAAAAATCAGAAAATAAAATACAAGCTGAATAGTCAAGACCTTGTTCATGATCCAAACTCTGTCAAGGACCTTGGAGTACTCATCTCTAATGATCTAAGTGCTAGAGCCCAATATAACTACATAGCCAAAAAGGCATTAAGAGTTGTTAACCTAATCCTATGTGGCTTTTTCTCTCGTAATATGACACTACTAACTACAGCATACAAAACATTTGCTAGACCAATACTAGAATACACCTCATCAGTCTGGAACCCACATTACATATCTGATATTAACACAGTTGAGAAAGTCCAGAAATATTTCACAAGAAGAGTTCTCCACTCCTGTACTCATTGCAGAATACCTTATGCCACAAGACTTGAAATTCTAGACCTAGAAAATCTAGAACTACACCTCCTTCAGTCTGATCTAAGTATAGTACATAAAATTATATATTGCAATGTCCTACCTGTCAATGAATACTTCAGCTTCAACCATAACAATACAAGAGCACACAATAGATACAAACTCAAGGTAAAGTGAACCAAACTTGATTGCAGGAAATACGACTTCAGCAACAGAGTGGTCAATATCTGGAATACTCTACCTGACTCTGTGGTTCCCCAAAAACTTTAACCTTAGGCTGTCTACTATTGACCTCACCCCTTTCCTAAGAGGTCTGTAGAGGGCGTGCATAAGTGCACCAATGTGCCTGCCATCCCTGTCATATTGTTTCTTTTTATCTTTTTTATATGTATCCATTTCATGTATTGATAACTATGTTTATACTTATACCTGTTATCTTATAATCGCTTGAGAAAATAAATTACATAAAAATAAAAATAAATAAACAAATGTGAAATTACAACTACTTTTGTCCAATGCTCACTAAAAATAGAAAGTCTACTTGTGTTAGAGTGAGCTTTCAATAGATGAATAGTTCATTTTATTTAGTTCAATGCAAGAAAATAAATTTAATAATCTATACTAATAATAGCCAGTTCAGGAAGCACTAATGACTGCACTGTACAACCCTGAGCTACATATATTCTTTTCTGTTGGAATAAATTTAATAAATACAGCTTGATTTTGACTAGTATCAATCAGTGATTCTTTTTAATCATGCCAAAGTTACCACTTTTGTTTTATAACATTACACTTTGAGGATTATTTAAACAAAAGCTGTACAGAAAAATTAGCTTGATTTTTTCCCCTACACATTCCCATTCAGTGTGATTATGGGAAAGGTTTGGTATTCTTGGATTTTTAAAAATACAAGTACTAAATTACAAAGGTTCAGGGCTTCTGCAGTGATAATCATTAGCTTCAAGATGGTGCATGCAAGTGGCCAACTGAAGCCTCATCTCTTTTTACATGCATGTTATAATATGACAATTTAATTGTTATATATGTGACACATACTGAAGATAGCTGAAATTTTGATTACCTGGTCACTCCCTCCACTTTTAAAATAGTGGCTTGTGGATGCTTCTATAATATCTGTGAATGACTTGGTTTTCATTGTTCAGCTCCCTCTCAACGCTCTGAAGCCTCCTTGGTTTTCCATGTGACGTTCAAAATTTCATCACTGAAATTTTTTGGATAGTGAAATGTGGGCAGCCAAGGTGGCTTCAGAGTGAGGGAAAGATGTGCACAGAGCTACAATGCTGTCTGCCACTTAAACAACAAAGTAAATTCCAAATTATCACCAAGAGAAATTTGATATTTCTATTTTAATATCAACTACATTGATATTAAAATAGAAAGTGGAACAGGGGAAGAATCAATTTAAAGAATTGCAAGCTAATTTTTGGCACAAATAATTTATACAAAGCTGATTTATAACAATAATTTCATTTGGCCTTAGTATTTCAACTAAATTCATATTTAGTGCCACAGAAATATTTAGCTGAATTTTTTAATATTTTTAAAAAGCATGTTTTTTAAAGTGTTATAAATTATTCTGCCTAGTAATGATTCAATAATGAGATCAAGATAAAGCTTTAAATAAATACCAGAATAAATAATACTATTTAAAGAAAGAAAATATGTTAAAATGAATGGTAATTGATGAACTAGGTTAATATTAATTTACATCATTGATTAATATTAACTACACACAATATACAGTGCTTAACTTTTATTTATTTTATTTTTTATTTTTTATTACATTTATATGCCGCCCTTCTCCGAAGACTCAGGGCAGCTTACAATTTTTGGGATACAAACCAGTGTGCTCAGCAATAGCCTTCATTCCATTGTATATGCCTGCTTATTACTAAGCGGCATTTTTACAAGGTCAGCTAATTGCCCCCAACAATCTTGGGTCCTCAATTTACCTACCCCGACTTTTATGGAATATATCAAGCAGAAAACTCTAACCGTATTCATCAGCTGAAACCTATGCTTCCTAATTATACTTCATAGTGGTGATAGTTCTTCCAGACCAGATTGGAAGGTTTAGCAGACAAAGATTCTCCAGTCAGAATCTACTATCATAATTCTAGATGGCACCTCATTCACTTGTATTTAAATTAATTTTTTGAGTTTTTAAAATAAGTTGGTTAATAGTTATTAATGACTCTAAAAACTTTATGAATTCCTGGCTTTTACTTATGATAAAATCAACTGGTTTAAAGTTGGATTTTCAGCATAAATGCAAAATCTCAATAGCTCTTGACTAAGTATCCCTAAGTATTATTCATGACTTTTTGAAGAATTCTTGAAAAGCTGCTGTATTTTCTCTGAGCCTTTAAAAGCAAGAATAAGCTTCATCAGACAAAGAAAACAAACAACAAACCTCTCAACTGATTATTCCTGGACCTGAGCACTCGAAAATGACATGGTTTAAATCACGCTTGGCTTTGATATCAGCTAATGCAGAGCTATATAAGAGCCCTCAGTATCATTGCTAATGGTAGCATAACTCGCAGATATGGCTTCTATGCACATAACAAAAAAGAAAATATTACATGTGAATCAATATAAAAAGGTCTGTTGTTTTATTTCAATTAATTCAACAATTACATCTTCTGAGATTAATAATTATATTCTGATTTGAACTGTAGTTTTGTTCAAGTGTTTGAGAGACAGGGTTTGTCCAGAAGGAGGAGAGGGAAGAATAAATACAGGTAGTCCTTAACCTACAATAGTTCATTTAGTGACTGTTCAAAGTTACACCACCACTGAAAAAAATGACTTATGATTCTTTTTCACACTTATGACCATTGTGGCATCCCCCTGGTCACATGATCAACATTTAGGTGTCTGGCAATTAGTTCATACTTATGACTGTTGCAATGTCCCAGGGTCATGTGATCATTTTTTGTGACCTTCTGATAAGCAAAGTTAATGGGGAACCAGATTCACTTAACTACTGTGTTACTAACTTAACTGCAGTGATTCATTTAACAACTGTGGTAGGAAAGGTTGTTAAATGGGGCAAAATTCACTTAACAAAAGTCTAATTTATCAACATAAATTTTGGCTCAATTGTGGTCGTAATTTGAGGATTACTACTATTCCTTTTGGTCTTTTTTTTTAAATTACATTTATATGCCGCCCTTCTCCGAAGACTCAGGGCAGCTTACAATTTTTGGGATACAACCCAGTGTGCTCAGCAATAGCCTTCATTCCATTGTATATGCCTGCTTATTACTAAGCAGCATTTTTACAAAGTCAGCTTATTGCCCCCAACAATCTTGGGTCCTCACTTTACCTACCCCAAGAGGATGGAAGGCTGAGTCAACCTTGAGCCTGGTGGGATTCGAGCCTGCAGTAATTGCAGGCAGCTGGAACTTAAGTGCTAGGCATTTAACAGCCTGAACCACCAAGGCCCACCTATTTCCTCCTCTTCATCTTTCTTTTTATGCTTTTCTTTCCAAAATCTACTTTATATTCCTTTCCTTGGCCATTTCACCTTTGAATAAGTCCTAGAAACTGAGAGACCATGATTATAACATTTTGAGATCTTTTTGTATTATTTTTGTAGTCCGTTTATGGAAGTACCATAAATTGATGTTCTGCATATACAAAAAAAACAAGCTACTATCTTATTTTTAGATGTGTCATTTTCATTTCCACTGATAAGAACTCAGCCATCAGAATTCTTCATTAAACAAGATGAATCAGCTAAACCTATATGTAATAGTAGTTAGAGCGTTGAAAGACTCCAGAGGTTCCTGGACTCAAGGCTTAATCTGCATATAAACCCCAATAGATGACTCCAACAACCACAGTCTCTCAGCCCAGCCTACCTCATAAGATTTTAATGAATTTTAAATGAAAGGTGATATCCTAATATGCTGACTTGATCTCCATTTATAATAATTTAGTCATAATCTATTTAGCAAGCATTTACAAGAAGAAAAAAACCCCAGCTCAGTCCTAGGTTCGGTTTATAGCTGGAGAATTATCTAGGTGGTTGTTTTTTTCTACTCTGCATGTCGTTTATTTTCAAGGGTGACTTGCCGCATATTGGTGCTGAAGCTGCATATTTATTTATTTAGTAAATTTAGAGGCCGCCCACCTGATCTATGTGACTCTGAGCAGTCCACAATTAAATTTGAATGAAAGCTCAATGGTAAAACTAGATTTTTAGTCCATTGCAAAAGGCCAGAAGCATCAGGGCAAGTCTAAATTCTAGGGTGGGGGATGTTATGTATGCAGGTTTGAATGTCATTGGTTAAGTTTGAACTGTTCTTGTAAAATGTCAGAAATGATTGGTTTAAAAAGTGCGGGAAAACCCTGCACTCTGATTGGCTGGCAACTGCGGCTGCTGGCTATAAGTAGCAGCCACAGACCAGCCAAATCGGGTCTGTTATGAACTGTAGTCACTAATAAACTCTTCACTGAAGCACTCTGCATCTGACTCTTCATGCAAATCTAACACTGGCAACGAAGGTGGGATCCTTCCCGAAGAGAAGACAACACGGAGAAGAAGCCGAGAGAGATGGCTGTGCTGAAACACCCCCCCCCAGCCCCATTCGATCCGACGGCAGAAGACTGGGACTTGTATGCAGATCGTTTCCAAATGTATTTGGAGGGAAACAATCTCGCCGACATTTCCGACAAGCGGAAGAGGGCGATCTTTCTCACCCACTGCGGTCCGGCCGTTTTCAAGATGGCGAAGGCATTGGTGGGAGCTGCAGACGTGAAGGTAATGGACTGGCCCGATTTAGAAAAGTTATTAAGAGCCCATTACACGCCACAAGTATCGTGCCTCATTAAGAGACATGAATTCTACTGTCGGGATCAAGGGAAAGAAAACGTTAATGACTTCATGGCAAGTTTAAGGGACATTGGGGTGCATGTGAATTTATCAACTTAGAAGAGGCCATGCGCGATCGATTTGTTCTAGGCCTAAAAGACAAGGTTTTGCAGAGCAAATTATTAATGAAACCTAAGATCACGCTTAAGGAGGCCATAGAAGAAGCTTCTTCAGCGGAAGCTACCAAGTCCTCAGCAGCAGCCATGAAGAAAATTAACAAGGCCGCAAGCCATCCTGATGTGGAAAAATCCACAACAACCCATTGCGAGCAATTAGATTCTGATTCAGACTGTAGCGAGGTGGAGGAAGGAATTTATAGACTCAGAATGGAGAAGACTGAATGCAAGTTTTTTTATACCATCTGTCTCCGTTGTGAAAAAAGAGGTCACCTAGCAAGAGTCTGCAAATCATCCAGAACTCCACCAAGCAGAAAGAAGTTTCCTGACAAAGATTTCAAGCCTAACAACTTCAGTGAGAAAATGGGGCAATACAGAAGCAAATGGGAAGAATGAAACTCATCAAACAGTCACCATTGGTCATTCTTCACCCTTAAGAAGCAGAAAAGTACATGTGAAGGTACTAATTGAAGGAAGGCCTTGCCAAATGGAAGTGGACTCAGGCTCCTATTTATCTATGGTGTCATGGGACACTATTCACAGGCTACTTCCCAACATTCAGAAGAAGCATTTCCAGAAGCAAGCACTGACTCTTAAAGACTACCAAGGGAACAAGATTCCAGTAGTTGGAACAAGAGAATTCATCGTGAGGTTCAAAGGCCACACCAAACGTTTGCCCCTGACCATCATGGACAAGGATCGCCCAAGCTTGCTGAGACTTGAGTGGTTCAATCCACTAGGCATTGAGGTGACTGGCATCAATCATGTGAGCAACACTGAATGGGAAGAGGTCTTGAAGTCTGAGTTTCCAGAGGTCTTCAGCGACGGATTGGGCAAGTATATGGGGCCCCATATCACTTTCAATCTAGATCCCAAGGTGCCCCCAATTCGCTTAAAGCCCAGAAGGGTCCCATTTGCCTTAAAGGAAAACATTGATGCACAATTAGATAAACTAATAGCTCAAGGAGTTTTAGAGCCCACTGACCACTCCAGATGGGAGACACCCATAGTCACACCAGTCAAGACTGATGGGTCAGTGAGAATCTGTGGGGACTATAAGGGGACATTGAACCATGCACTTCAACAGAGCACATATCCAGTTCCAGTGGTGCATCATTTATTACATTCACTTGGCAGGGGTACAGTCTTTGCCAAATTGGATTTGGCCCAGGCATATCAACAACTAACAGTTGATGATGCCACTGCAGAGGCCCAAACCATTGTGACTCATAGAGGTGCCTTCAAATGTAAAAGGTTACAGTTTGGAGTAAGCGTGGCACCAGGCATCTTCCAAAGCCTTATGGAAAGGATGCTCCAAGGACTGCCATTGGTAGTGCCTTACTTTGATGATGTGTTAATCTCTGCTGAAAATGACACTCAATTACAAGAGAGACTCAGAGAAGTCCTTACCAGATTCAAGAAAGTGGGGTTAAGAGTCAAGGAAGAAAAATGCACTCTTAGAACTGACAAGGTTGAGTTCTTGGGCTATATGATTGACAAGCATGGCATCCATCCTACAGATGCCAAGGTTCAAGCAATCAAAGAAGCCCCTAGACCAAAATGCAAAACAGATTTGCAAGCCTTCCTTGGACTTATTAACTTTTACCACATGTTCCTACCTCAGAAGGCAACCATTGCAGAACCATTACACAGATTGCTTGACAAAAGTCTGTTTGGGTCTGGGGCAGGAAGGAACAATCAGCATTTAACAGTATTAAAAGACTAATCACATCTGATGCTGTACTCATACAGTTCTCTGAGAATTTACCTGTGGTACTGACTTGTGATGCATCCCCCTTTGGAGTGGGGGGGGGGTTTGAGCCATAGGCTTCCCAGCGGCAGGGAAGCCCCTGTTGCATTTTACTCTCACACCTTGACCAAAGCAGAGAGGAATTACAGCCAATTGGACAAGGAAGCATGGCAATTGTTGCAGCTATCAAGAAATTTCATGAGTATTTATATGGGAGAACATTTACCATTGTCACAGATCACAAACCTTTGTTAGGCATTGTTGCAGGAGACAAACCTACACCCATTATCCTGTCACCAAGAATGCTGAGGTGGACTGAATTTCTTGCTGCTTATTCATACAACCTTATCCACAAGCCTGGCAAGGACATTGGACATGCTGATGCCTTGAGTCGTTGCCCACTTCCTTATCACAAGGAGGACTTTGAACCTGAGGCACACACCTTTTTCCTAGAAACTGTTGCCAAGCTTCCAGTACACACTGCTGAAATTGCCAGAGAGACTGCCAAAGACACTTTATTGGCTCCTATTATAGGCTGGATTAAGAAAGGTTGGCCTCTTCAAGATCTACCTCACCTTGCCCAACCTTTTAAATCCAGGCAAACTGAATTATCTGTATTAAGAGGATGTATTTTGTGGGGTAACAGGGTGGTTATTCCTGCAAAACTGCAAAAAGGGAGGTTTTGGAAATGTTACATGAGGGTCATCCTGGTATTGTAAGGATGAAAGGATTGGCCAGGAGTTATGTATGATGGCCAGGTATTGACAAAATGGTTGAAAACTGGGTTGCATCTTGTCCCAACTGTCAGGTAGTCAGGCCTGCCCCACCTCTCACCCCCAAACAGGAATGGGAATGTCCTAGGGGCCCCTGGTCTAGGACTCACATTGATTTCGCTGGCCCTACCAGAGGGCACACCTTCCTTATTATAGTAGATGCATATTCCAAATGGCTAGAGGTAATCCCTATGGCATCCACCAGCTTAAAAAGCTTTTTGTAACCCACGGGTTACCTGATGTTCTTGTCTCTGACAATGGCCCTCAATTTACATCCAACCCTTTTGAATCCTATCTAGCACAACTGGGTATCAGACATGCCCTGACAGCCCCTGGGCACCTTTCGGCTAATGGCCGGGCTGAACGAATGGTACATTTTACCAAGGAAAACTTCAGCAATTGGGTCCTGGGGACATCACTGAGAAAGTTGAAAAACTTCTTAGTGTTCAGCACATCACTCCTAACCCATCAACTAACTTATCCCCAGCAGAGTTGTTGATGGGTAGGAAACTTAGGTCTCTCCTTGACCGCCTTCATCCCACTTACGCACCCAACGCACCACTAGATTCCACTAGCAAAGTTTGCACGTTCAGTGTGGGTGATTCTGTTTATGCTAAGAACCTTATGGGTGAGCCTTCATGGATTCCTGCTGAAATAACTCAAATCACAGGCCCTCGTTCTTACAGGGTACAAACAGAGGATGGACTCCTCTGGAGCAGGCACATTGATCAGCTTAGATCCAGGTTACCTCAGGAACATCGCAATTGTTCCTCTCTAGTTCCCATACCTAATGCTTTTTAGGGGAG
Organism: Naja naja; assembly: GCA_009733165.1. Lineage (NCBI taxonomy): Eukaryota > Metazoa > Chordata > Lepidosauria > Squamata > Elapidae > Naja > Naja naja. The sequence goes on along the minus strand of CM019149.1, from coordinate 115,738,615 downwards.
GGGAGGAACATGAGGATAATCAGCAAACAAGAATTAACCCCATGTGTAATGAGCCATTATGACAGGAACCATCCCAAAACCTGACACAATGCCAAAATCCATCCTTACAAGTGGAAGATTGCACATCACTACCTGATTTGGGTGCTGACATTGGGCTGGAGATGGGTTGGGAGGAGAGACCAGATTCTAACAATCAAACAGGGTCTTCTTTCACAGAAAGTCCAACTAGGGAAATGTCAACAGACACATTTCCCCTCTCACTGGGTGAGAACGTTAAAACTTCTGAACCACGAAGGTCTCAACATACACGTAAGAGCCCCACCTATTTAAAAGAATACATTAGATAGGTTGGGGTTTGAGTATGGACTGAACCTAGTGGGGAGGGGTGTTATGTATGCAGGTTTGAATGTCATTGGTTAAGTTTGAACTGTTCTTGTAAAATGTCAGAAATGATTGGTTTAAAAAGTGCGGGAAAACCCTGCACCCTGATTGGCTGGCAACTGCGGCTGCTGGCTATAAGTAGCAGCCGCAGACCAGCCAAATTGGGTCTGTAATGAGCTGTAGTCACTAATAAACTCTTCACTGAAGCACTCCGCATCTGACTCTTCATGCAAATCTAACAGGGGAGGAGAAAGGAGATAATGATATTATTTCCTTCTGGTGCTTGCAGAATATTTCCTCATGATAGGAGGCCAGTCATACTGTGATTTAGAGGAATTGTGATTTTCTTAGGAGGCTAAAAGTCTTTCAGTTGGCTTATATTTAAATGTGGAATGGACAGCATAGCAAATAGTTCAAGACAAGTGGTCTAAAATCTTTTCAGCTATTTAATCTGTTTCTTGGTAAAAGTGTAAGGAATCCTTTTGCAAATTTAACATCATGTTGGTTGAGAATATTAATGTGTGTACAGTTGTTTACACAAAAATGCTATGTCCCTTCATCCCAAACTTCTAGTTGTTTGCTCCTGCCCTAAAGATAGACTTTGCTAGCTTAATCCATCCTCCATAGAAATCTATCCAACAAGTATTCCATTGAAGGCAACAACCCAAAGAGGGTTGAAAGATTGCAGTCCAACTTTACAACAAGTCTCTCTCAAATATGGTTGTAGATAAACCATTATTTCATATAAATAAATATTTATTTTAGTGTTCTAATATTTATTTTAGTGTTCTTAAATTGTTTAATTTTTGTCCATTTTTAAAAACCCATTCTTTACCGTAGCTTGTTAATGTGTACTAACATTTATTACAGATGCATATTTTGAAGTATTATTATTTACAAGAAACTAAATTTTACCTGAAAGAAAGGTTTGGCCTAGCTATTAATTAGCTTGTCTTTTCCATTGAACCTGTTAATTTTATTATCAGCTGTAACAATTCTAAATGTACCATTCCCATTTCTTTCCAAAAAATTTGGTCCATTAAATTGTAATTAATCAGCAGGAACTTGTTTTTAAAATCTTGTTCATTACATGGAAGAACTTAAGGTTTATCTAAACTATAATATTTTTTTCTTGTTGTTTAGAATGTATCTATTTTAAATGAAGGAAAAAGAATCTTAAAATAAGAAATGTCATGTTGGATTTATTTTCATTTCTAAATTTAAATTAGGATTGGATCGAATATGTAATTCTGCCAATGCAGTTTTGGGTCAGAACTTAATTGTAATCACACTAAATGTTTGGCTAGTTTCTAGAGAAATTCTGCTGGGTATACTAAAGATATGTTCTTGACAATGAAGTCTAATGAAAAGAGTGCTAAATTGTGTTTATTTTATTTCATTTAGATTTTCATACACAACTTTCTGAGACATTGAAAGACAGACAGACTGGCTGGCAGCAGCTGGCTGAAACAAAGAATTCTTTAATACGTAAGATTTTTATCTTGTTTCACCCTGATTAGACTAACTGAACTTATGTGTTTGTGTGTGTACATGTTTATGCATATATTTCTTATTTTAGTCAATGTTTATTATTAAAACATTTTTTTGAAAATTCAGTGGAAAAGTCTGATATTAAATGTATCAGGAAATATTCCTTGAAACTTATAAAGTTTTCAATTTCAAATGAAAGTGTGAAAAATGATTAGTTTTGATTAATTAATAATGTTGTCTTCTCTTTGATCATTAGGAGGCAAAATATAGTAACTTCTACAGTTAATCTTATGACTTCTTCCAATATAGCATTATTTTTCCATAACATTTGAATATGTTTTATAAACTTAGATCTATATAGATTTAGATAGAAGTGCAATAATTTCACCAGTGAACTTGTTTCCTTCGCCTATGTATTATAGGCTATTATTGTATTGTGACTGCAGTATTATGAGAACAGTAGATATGTTACTACATTTAATAAGTGATAATATAAACTTATGTAGCTTTGGGCTTCTATTTTTTAAGACATGTGTTCCATAAATACAAGGAATAATTTCTTTTTTAAAATTATTGCTTCCATTTTGAGTCACAGTGTTTACTTTGATCTATTTTATTACTTACCTGGATTCTGGTTCGTCCATTTGTTCTTGTTACAAAGAATTTTAACAACAGCTATTACTGGTCTAGTTCACTTATTATTCCAATCTTAATAGATGACTTCCTATGGAAAAAAATAAAAGCAAAACTAAGCTTTCCTATTCTTCAGAAAACACAAATATAAGCAAACCCTGACTATTATTCTATGGATTTTATTTCAGATTTCAGATTATTTTCCGCAGCTGAAACTTGGGTAAATAAATTACATTTGAATCTACATACAAAGATAAATCCTAAGCATATTCTGCTTTAATGACTGATGGGCACTATTTCTTCAGATATAAATTCAGTGCAGTAATGAAAAAGCTGAATATTGTTCGTAATGCTATTCATAAAATGATGCAGATGTAGGAATTGGCAATTATATCAGCTTTCTAGTACTAGTAATTCAGTGAAAGAATTATGACCAAATTATGCATTTTGGGCTGCCAGTAGACAGATGGTGGTTGTTTTTGTAATCTGTCTAAGGACATAGCCCCGTAATCGCTGAAGCATTTATCAAAAAAATCTTAAGACCCTGTTAAACACAACCACACACAACAACAACTTTTGTTATATTGTAGCTACAGTATTGTATTTTTCAAGCATGAAAGGACTTTCACTGTTCATAGAAGGCATTTGATGCAGTTGATGATTCTCTAAATGGATGGGAAATTAGTGCGCTGTTACCTACGAATCCCTCAAATTTTCCAGCACTGTTTTTCAGGGGAAGCAGAAACTGACTTTTTCTGCTATAAATAACAGAAGAACTATAGAGAATGGACACTTTTCTTGTCTATGCACTTAATTTAGTCATCTTTTAAAGTATCAGCTCATGGATTTTACCAGAATACATTGGTTCAATTTTAGATGCTTGGTACCTAAAATTAATTAGTTCTGTTTTTTTAATTTATAAAAAAAATGTTCATACTAAGTTATATATAGTGTACCTATTGATTTTTTTTAGCTTTGTACTTGTTTTTAATGATATAAAACTTATCTATTAACTATAGTGAAAAATTGGCTGAATTATTTTATTTATTTGTTTTAAAGCCTTGGTAATAGAAAATAAAACTATTCTGTTACCCATTGCACTAATGACTTCTATTTTCCTTTTTGAAATATCAGTTAAAGTAGCACTGAATTATTTAAAAGTAGATCTTTAATTGGTTTTTAACATCTGAATTCTTTAAGACAGTGTAATAGTGGTTAAAATGTTACAGCAGGACACTCTTAAACCTAATTAAAACCTTAATACTAATTGAACAGAGTTTTAAATTAATAGGAGTAATAGGTTGTCGGAACTAGTAGCACTAGTAGGTTGAACAAAAATCAATTGTTCAAATTCTTCACTTTGTGATCTTAAGCAAGCTGCTCTCTATATTAACCTGTTAGTGCTCTATTGGAAAGATGTATATAGGTTGAATGCTAAGAGTTTTTCATAGATGTGAAAATGTATCATAAACAGATTTAGTAAGAGAATAAAGCAAAAATACTGGGACTTCCCCACTTCAATATTTCTTGTTCCAGAATTATAACTTATTTTTGTCTATTGCTTCTACTGAGAATTTAAGAAGCTCATCTTTCTCTTGATGTCTAGCATAAGAAATATCATTCTCAAATTGGCAGAAAGGTTTTTATTCACCCCAAGTTATATGGCAAGTAGGTAGCTATATAAACTGAATAAATAAATTGACAAGTTCCATGAATTCTATTAGCGCTTTATATCATCTGATCAACAGTTAGTTGGGGCCTTGTTTAGGGCCAAGTAAAAAGAGATGCTAAAATGTTTCTGATCCAAAAATGTGACACTATTCATTAATTTGAATAATTTTCCTTTGATTTTGTTTCATCTTATATTTTCAATAAATATGAATATTTCATGAGATTTCTTTCTTTCTTTCATTCATTCATTCATTCATTCAAGAGACAGAAGAATCTTATCCTCTTGTTTGGTCACAAGTTGAGTATGTTGTATTAATATTCATCTGTTGCTGGTAATTTTGTCACACATCAATTATTCCTTATCTTCATAGAAAATTATGTTTAAATAAGTCAGATATTATTAACCTCAGTGGGGTTTCATTGAAGTTGTCCCAGTGATAAAATTAATAAATTTGATGCCTTTCCTGTAGTTTTTTAATATTGACTTCCTACAGGTTTTATATTTGAAAAGTTGGAAACTAAGTAAGCAAAGTTGTATTTGTGTCCTGTGGGTCTTTGCATTGATTTCTACAGTACAAGTTTCAGATGAAACAATTACTTTCCTTATAACATGCTGTTTTGTCCATGAATCATTTACTATTGCAAGTAAACTATGTTATGAAGTATGTAAAAGGAAATAAAAACATTTCTGAGAAAGAAATATATTTCTGAAGAAAATAATTAATTGTAGATTGTGTTCTAAGAGAAAAAACAGACAACTTCTGATTGTAGAAACCTGCTGGGCAGATTTAATCTTTGGTATGGAATTTGTGTCTTCAGTATACTGTTATTCGAACTAACTAATTTACAGAGCTTAAAGGTGGGGGAAAACTTCAGTTTCCAGCTTTTAGCATGATATTCCACTGGGTGAAATTTATATAAATCCGAGTCAGGTGTATTGTGCCATGTATTTTTAAAAAATTGAAAGCATGAAAATAAATATTCATATTTCAAAGAACTTGATGATCACATTTTCTATAGCACTTTTACATATAACATCCAGCAAAAGAAATCCACTTCGATAGGTGGCAATTTTTTAACACAAGTTTTGATAAGACAAACACCATCTGTTACCATTGGTTTATTTTATGGCATTCTTATGCTGAGTGATTTTACTCTATTTTTAAAACTTAAAAAAAAACAGAAACACTTAATGACACATCTGGTATACAGAAAAAGTACATTTGGTTGACTTTTATATAGTCACACATTTCAAGAAAATCCTGGCTGCAAAATATTTTGCTTCTGAAATACTAAGAAACAAAAGTACAGATATAATATTCATGCTATTTTTGTACTATGACATGTACATAGTGTAATAATAATGTTGGGGATGTTACAACTACACTTAAGGATCTGAAGACTGTATGAAAGCACATGATGTAACAATTTTGCAACAGCTAAACCTAATCAGTACTTGAAAAGGAGTTGCTCTGAAAACTTTATGCAGATCATCTTGGCTTCCATATGGAATAAATTAAGTATACAACTATAATTAATAAATGCATTAATTTATTTCCATGGTAATGTTCACTGCAAATATAACTCTGGCAATTAAAAAAAGGCAACAATTAAAAATGTATGTGCTTTGTTGGTTAATGTCACTGGCATCTTAAGAAGATATAAATACTTTTAAGTTCTTACAGGATCACAGATCAGCCTCATTATTTTATGTATTACTTTGCAGTAATCCCATTATTTCATTGAAAGCTATTTTCAAGGAAATTGAAGAATGATATGCAGCACAAATGTCTGGATGTCAGCCCAGAAGTAAGTCCTAATTAATTCCACAGGGTTTATTTCTAATAAGTGTATGTAGGTTTGCAGCTTGGGCCAGGTCACAATGACTTCTCTTTTACCTACTACATGCTTTAAGCATGTATAGAAGCAAGTGCCAGGAATACAGAATAGTTCATCTTTGTTTTAAAACCATTTTAATTGTTTTAAACAATTTTTGCCACTTAATCCAGAGTCACTGGATTAATATGGGCAGCTACATAAATGAAATTAAATTAAATAAATAAATAAATAAATACTTCCTTTTTCATCATTTGAAGAATGATTTAAATGTTGATAAGTAACACATAATCAACCATCTGCTGCTGCAATTCAGACATAATTCATTTTTCCATCGTTATTTAATTCTTTGGTATCTCTCATGCATGAAAGATCCATAATTCTTGATACCTTGATTATACCTTGATATATTCCAAATATTAAGAATATAATCAAGAAGAACATAAGTGTCTTTGAGAAGCAGAGATTGTCTCAAACTATTATTAACAATCCTATGAATTACCAATCAAATATGCCATGATTTGGAACATATCTAAACTCTGTGAATTAAGTTACAGATCTACAGCAATGATAATCAATCTTTATTAAAGGTTCACAAAACAAAAGTTAATTTGTACTCTGTGTTCAACAGAGATTAATTTATTTTAAAACTTTGTGCAACTGATTGAAAAAAACAATACATCCAAATGTATTATTCCAAAGTAAACTTAAGTAATATCAATGGTATCTACTTGCTTCAAGCTTTTATAATGAATTTGTGGCTTAGAAACCCAGATTAATTATTGCAAGAACTTCAAGAAGACATTTAATAAATTGTCAAGTAGCACTGTGAAATATCTCAGGTGAAGTTTAAATTCTCCACAGATAATTCAGGAAAACTCAGTATGATCACAGGAAAACTTACTATGATCACACAATCTATGTTTTTATGGATAAGGGATCTTTTCAGGGGTGGGATTCAACTGGCATTACTACCGGTTCGGTAATTACGTTTATTTCATGCTGCGTGCATGTGAAATAAAACTAAAGCTGTGCTGCCCAGACAGCTGATAAGTGCTGTGCGTAGGTGCACAGCACTCGAAAAACACCTTTTTTACTGCTTTTTCAACCTCAGCTGTGCCACGTAAAGCAGCTGTGGTTGAAAAAGCAGGAAATAAAGGTCAGGTAAGAGCCCAGGCAGGCGGGTGGCCCAAACAGCAGCAGACACAGAACCAGTTCTATGTCTGCTGCTCTTCAGAGCTACTGATTCTATAGAGCTGGACAGAACCAATAGCATCCCACCCCTGGATCTTTTCCATCTATTTTGCAGCATTCCCTGTAGGTTCCACTAAGTTACCCTATTTCTGCCAGTGTTTCAGTGGGCTGGGATGAAAACTCTGAGAGTGTTATATTAATTACATAATTTCTTACCGCAACATGGATGAGTGATGGCGAATGACAAGTGATAGACCTGCAAAAGTGAAAGATTCAGTCCACACTGGTAATCAGTGTGGTGAAAATACATAACAACCAAATAAATATTTTAAATGAGGTGTGTGGCATTTTAGAATTGCAGATAAAAAGGTGCTTTGCATCATGTCTACAGCTTCTTAAAAGATCTGGCTCTTTCTCTGGAAATACAGTATATAGTATGTTAACTTTAAAGTGCTGCTATAGATGGTATGACAGACCTATGTTCCAAACACTTTTCTCCTTCAGATTTTAAACACATTAGGGTCATAGTATTGTAAAACAATATAAGGAGTACAACTTCCTAAAAGTATAAACCAGCCTAAATTACTTTAAATGCTTATCATAACATTCTCTCCGGCATGGACAATTCAAGTCAAGTATTCTTAGCTATATTTTTAGACCCTTTCTCAGCACTGGAAAATTCTACCCAAAATTTGGTTTATGATATGAGACAAAGTCTAAGCTCTTCAATATTCATTAATCATGTTTGTAGGCAGATGTTCATACCTGAACATAACCTGTACAGATAAAACATTTCTAGATGAAATTTAAAAGCCAACAGAAGCCATTAAAAAGCATATCAATCAGAACCACAAGTAATATTACTCTGACATTCTACTATTGCCCCTGCAATATGCATACTATCCATTTTACCCTATATTTTGTTTTTTAAAAAGGAAAAACTATTGAATGCAAAATGTGAGATATTATAATACAAGTTTAGTTGAATTAGGGATGTTCAAATCGACATTATTAGAAAAATAGCAATAACTGACCGTGTTTCATTGATTTTCCATTTTAGAATTCCAGGTGAACATGATTTTCCCTTTGCATGAATATTTACTACAATTCACTTGGCAGCTTGAGAATTGTGATCCAATATAGTATATAGAATGTTATTTGAAGGTCATATTATACCTTAAAGCAATTTGTGAAATTAGAAAAGTATCTGCATATGAAACGATGAGAACTTGCTTGGCATTTAATTTAGGAAGGTGAACATTTATTTAAAGCACTGCAATAAAAAACTGAAAATATAAATATGATGTGAAATATGGATTTATATTCAGCATTCGTGAAAAACATTATTACAATTCAAAAGAGATGATAATTTTTCATAGAAAGCTTGGAATTAAAAAATATTCATAGTATAATTTATTACCAGTAATCGAGAAATAAGATCAAAGTTTAATTCTAAATCAATAAATCCTGCAAATAGTTTGCTGTTGTTTGACTCTGTGTGTGTGTATGTGTGTGTGTGTGTGTGTATTTTCTGTGAAATACGTGTTAGAGATAATTTTGAGTCTTCCATTGACAAATACCTTCTTAAATTCTGTTTGAAAATTCTTAGTTTATTACAGAAGTAGATCTTCACTTGGATTCCTTGCATGTACATCTCTTTGCAGAATTGATTCCTGAACAGTTTACCATGGTTTATGTGTGAATCCCTAAAGTTTCTTGCACAGAAACAGGTAGACAATGTTTTGAGTCTCACTTTGCTCGCCTGAAAATTTACCAGAATATTTGGCTGTCACTTTCCAAATAACAAAAGCCTTTGTTTCATAACAAGGTGGCTATTATGGGACATGCACATATGGATTGTGAAAGTAATAATGACAAATTATTTTATACTTGATAAAAATGCATATTAGTATATTACATGGGTGTCAAATTTGCGGCATCAAGTTGCTGTCACATAACACTTTGCAATGTTTTCCCCCTTTGCGGAGCTGGGATGGGTGTGGCCTGTGCATGATGCATCCAGCCCATGGACTGCCAATTTGACACCCCTGGCATATTACCTTAATTAGTTGAATAAAGAGGATATAATTTGACACTGAGGATTTTGGAGAAGTTTCTGTTATCTGGCAGATTCAAAATAAGCCATTGCAATAATAGATATCATGGAGGAAAATTCTTCATGCAGAGACATATTAGCAGAATGGCTGAAATAGCAGAATCAACAGAAAAGGATAAGTATAGCCCATTATTAGATTGTAGCTCTGTCAACAATGCAGCCCTGGATCTAGTGCAGGAAATGTCCCATTTACTTCAATAAGAACGGACAACATCAAAAAAATGGTTTATATATCATACCAGTTATACATTGAAATACTATCTCCAATGCAGAACATAGAAAATAATAGAAATCCGTATCCAGGAAACAGATATAATTGTGATGAAACAGCACAGGGTTATAGTGAAGCTACATGCTTTCAGGCTGATGGTAAATAGAAACAAAATAGTTTTTCTATTGCAGAACATAAGTTTGTTCCTAGAATTCTTCCAACAAATCTCCCAAGACATACATGCTTCTGTTTTTCTCTCCTAGACATGTCAGGGTTCAAAGATTATATACTCCAACTATAAGTAATTCTCACTAAAATAACAATACTTGGGACCAGAAATGTTGTCATTAAGCAATATAAAGCACAGTGTTATGTGACTGAGCTGCTTAGCTATGGCATTTCTGGTATTTACCATTGTTAAGCGAATTCTACACTGTCAGAAATATGATGTCATATGCTCTCTGTTTGTGATCTTCTGCTGGCTTTTATGTTGATGTTGCCTACTGGAAGCCAGCAGAAAAAGTCACAGATGGCAGTCATATGATTTCAGGATGCTGCAATATCACAATTGCAAGCCAGCTGCCAAGTGCCCAAATTGCAACCATGTGACTGCAGGGAAAGCACAACAGCAAGCAACTAGGAAGACTGGTCATAACTGCCACTCATTCAATGATGTATGTTTGAATGGTTGCTGAACAAGTAATTGTTATGTATACAGGTTTGAAATCATTGGTTTAGTTTGAATTGTTCTTGTAAAGTGTTGGAAATATTGGTTTAAAAAGTGCAGGAAAACCCTGCACTCTGATTGGCTGTCAGCTGCGGCTGCCAGCTATAAGTAGCAGCCGCAGCAAAGCCAGTCGGGTCCATTCTGAGCTGTAGTCAGTAATAAACTAAAGAGCTTGAAGCACTCCGCGTCTGTCTCTTCATGCAAACTTAACAGTAATCATTAAAAAAGAACTACCTGAAGTGCTGAATACACTTTCCCCCTTTTTAAGGAAAGTCCCTCCGAAGAACTGTTTTTTTCCCCACGCACAGAATCTGTCCTACATTCAATTCTGTGTAAAGCAGAAGGGTTGCCCATTGCATGACATGCTGATAATCAAGACATTATATCTTTGCACGATCCATTGTACTACTGCTGAACTTGCACAAAGATTATCACTCTGTGCATTCCCCATTCCATGCACATTTGCTTCATCTGGTTTTTCTGTACTATTCAACAAACAAACAAACAAAAAGATATGAAACTGCTTGGGGTGGGGATGCCCTTTCATTTTTTTTTAATTCACATTTATATGCCACCCTTCTCTGGAGACTCAGGGCAGCTTACAATCTTTGGAGCTCAGCAATAGCCTTCATTCTATTGTATATGCCTGCTTATTACTAGGGCTTTTGGCTCCTTCCTCCAGCGGCATTTTTACAAAGTCAGCTTATTGTCCCCAACAACCTTGGGTCCTCAATTTACCTATCCCGGGGGGATGGAAGGCTGAGTCAACCTTGAGCCTGGTGGGATTCGCGCATGCACTAATTGCAGGCAGCTGGAGCTAAGTGCTAGGTGTTTAACAGCCTGCACCACCAAGGCTCTTTTTATCTTCTTGTGGACTGAGAGTAGGTGGTACTGTTCTGACCCAAACCTTGTTCCAAGTAAGCAAACACCAGAGATAAAAGCAAAACATTTTAATGTTTCTCTGCGAATTCTGTTAATTCACAGTTAAAAGGCTATTACAACTAATTGTCTCTGATAAGAATGAGCCTTGCCAAGTTTGTGCAAGGCTGCCAAAAGCACTAGATTATGTTGCCAAGAAATATTCCAAACAAAAAGTCTTCAAACACAAACCAAGATAGTCTGAACTTCCATAAGGCTTGAAGTGCAAGAACTTCTTTGCTTCCTGCGAAGAATACCGGTCTCTCAGGCTGGCTTTTATCTCTTAAGGGAGGGGCCATTACCTTGCAGCCTTACTCCCAAGTTGCCCGTGCTGCTGCAGCTGCTGTTTCCTATGAGCAGCCCTGCGCGCATGCTCACTGGGCATAGGCTCCTCAGGGTCCTCTGCATCACTGCTGCCAGCCTCCACAATCTCCAAAGGTAGCACTCCACTCCCTGATGGTCCTGGCCCCATCCCTACATCACACGCAGGCCTCTTATCCAAGTTCTCGCTCTCTGAGACCTCAGCTGTCTGCTGCCGGCGAACCACAACAGGTAATGCCAGGTGTCATAAAACCACCACTAGCATATCAGCGGAATAAAGAGGGAGCTCCGGCAAGTGAACAGGGAATGCAGGAAGTGATACGCCATTCTGGCTTAGAAAATGTAGCTTGAGCTATGGTCACCATTTCTATAGCATAACAGCAACATTTCTTTGGCTCTAGCCTAACTGTAAGATAAGATTTCTGTTTGAGGCTATTGTTTTCTGTTGTCACCATCCATAAAAAGTGGCAGGCATCTCATTATCTCCTTGATCCCCCTACCAGTTGCTACATTACCTCTTACATTCTGAAATGACAGGTAGTTGGTTAGTGCTGAGAATTTATTACGTTGAAAAAGAGAGAGAACAGTCCCTGTCTCTTCAGCTGCATTTTTCTTTTCAAATTTGTTTCAGAGAAATGTAGGCATATTTTCCAATACAACTGAACCACAGGCGTATAAGAAAATAAATATCTCACCAGATAACAGGGGGCATTGTGGGGGTCAAAAAAGGCCAGGGAGTAGAAGCAGTTTCTGTTTGTTTGCTTGCTGTTTCAAACCACCAAGTAGCATTTTGTGCAGAAGAAAAATAGACTATGGTTCAGTATAAGAAAGATAGATAGGACTGACACCGATTGATTTTTGTAGTCTTTCTATTTGCAATCTACATTATTGACATTGCTGCTGAGACGTTTCAAAGTTGGTAATCCTTAACATGTCAGGAAAATATATTCTATATTGGACAAAAGCAATGCTTAGAAAAAGTAGGTACTGAAGCGCAAAAAGGCTGCCTTTTAGTTAAAGCAGGGCTCTTGAAAGGGACACACAATGTAGATCCCACCTAGACAGAAATATTGCAAATATGATTTTTAGTGTTTTGAAAATGGCAGTCTCAATACACCAGTGGCTTTAGATCTAATGTAAATCTAAGAATGCCAACTAAGAAAAAAAAAGTTGCTAAATAGAATGCTTTTTGAATCTTGAATTCTACTAAGGGATGCTCAAGCAGTTAATTAACCAGTTGATACAGTAGAATATATAAATCTGAGCTCATCTAGCTTCTTCCCTTAATGATCTGAATAGTTCTGGGAAAAGGTTTTTGTGTGAACAAGCCATACTTGTGAATGACCTTAGATGCTCTAGAATTCTGATAGTTTAGGATTCCAGGTTTTCTGGATGGCTCTGTTTATTTGATTTTCCACATGAAGCATCTTTTGCTGAAGAAATTAATGTTGCATGTGGTGACAACTGTGTCACTTGTCCCTATTGGGAAGTAGTACTACTCAGCATGAAATGAATTCAACTGAACAGATAAATAATACCTAACTTCTGATATAACTGGTGTGTATGCTTTATATCTGTGTGCCATAATGAAAATGCTCTCATCCTAATTACAGGTAGTCCTCAACTTACAACAGTTCATTTAGTGACTGTTACAATGGCACTGAAAAAAGTGACTTATGACTGTTTTTCACGCTTATGACTGTTGCAGCATTCCCATGGTCATATGATCAAAATGCAGACACTTGGCAACTGACTCATATTTATGATGGTTGCAGTGTCCCAAGGACCTGTGATCACCTTTTGCTACCTTTTTACAAGCAAAGTTGATGGGAAAGCCTGATTCACTTAACAACCGGTTTACTAACTTAACAACTGCAGTGGTTCGCTTAACAACTGTGGCAAGAAAGGTCATAAAATGGGGCAAAATACCCTTAACAAATGTTTCACTTAGCAACATAAATGTTGGGCTCAGTTGTGGTCATAAGTCGAGAACTACCTGTATTGAAAAATGTCTTCAGGATGTGGCCCAATAAAAAACTCTTCTGGTGATGATGAAAATAAATGACAAGCTCAGTTCTAGTCTCAAGCTATTTAGGACTTGGTTGTTAATGTAAAAATATCAAATATGTCCAACTAGGAGCCATTGCAGTTTTTATAAAGTCCTATTTATATATTAAATAGTTGTGCCAAACAGCAACCTAAACATACAGAGAGTGTTTTACAGGAATCAAAATGTGAAGTTAGTGCATTGGAACACTTCAATTAGATTATATTTTATATATGACTGAGCACATTATATTTTTACATCACATGGCTATTTTGTGGCAGTGATAATATTATCCCCAAATAATTAGCTCCTTCTATTATGAGCCCATAATTGGGATTGTCTTCCATCAGGTTTAAGGACAATTTACTGGTCTACATCCATAAGATTTAAGGATGATTTTGGCTATGCCAAGTTTCCCTACCCACCCCAATATATTTCTTACTCACTGTCTTGTCCCTCTTAACTGAAATAACCCTGTTAACTGAAATAACCCTGTGGGAAGAAAAACAAAAGCTTATTAGTTGTCTGTCTAGGTCTTAAGAAGAAGCTTTGATCCAATTTCTCATCACTGGCACCTCCTAGCTGGGTTGAAAAAAAAAAAGTACCTGAAATTGGTACCAGCAATTTTGAATAGATGGAACAGAATTTTGAGTCACTATAAGCCACTTTTTTATATACCTAATCTTAGAGGGAGCAACTGTGAAAAATAGGGACCTAAATTTAATTCAATGAATATGCTGAAAAATACTGCTATTTAAATGGATTTTTTAAAATACGCATGTTCTTGTAGAAGAGCAGATTTGGTTATATATACATTATGCTGCAGTGAAGGGTCAGCTTACAGTGGAATGTTTAGCGTTATTATACTTGCTAAATCATGCATAAACGTTGAAGTAAAATAGGGCTGTACAATTCCCCCTTTCTGGAAACAACTAGGTATTATAAGTGAACCTGAGAACCAAAGCAGATATAGTTTATGTATAGGCAAAGGGAATTGAGGCTTTAGCAAATTAGAACTCATTTTTTAGTGTTCTCCCCAGCAGGAGTTTAGTGGATAACAAAAAGTCATATTTACTTGCCATAAATGACACTGTATTTCTTTCAACAACTCTCTCTGCAAGTTTTGTGTGCATTTCCTTTATTAAATGATAACATCGTTCCTAGCTTTAGATTTTAATGTGCTCCTGCTGGAGGCATTTGATTGTGAAGATCAGATCTGTGACATTGCCAAGGCAGAGCATTTCTTATCCTTTCAACCTTCTTGGAGTCACAGAGAGAGAACAATGAGTTTTAAATTATTGTTTTAATGGATATTTTAAAATCACACTAATGTTTGCCTTCTCGAGACACTGCAAGATTTTGATATATTTCCCAAAAGATTACACCACAAACAGAAAGCTATCCGCTCATGTGCTCCAGAGACATTGTGCTGCTTCTTTAGCTTTAAAGAAAATACTTTCTAGGTGGATTTCTAAAGCTTGGCAAAGCTGCAGGATTGATAGGACTTGATAATAAAGTTGTTGTTTTTTAAAGAATTCTTTGAACAGTTCTATTATGAAAAGTGAGAAGAGTTGTCCCAGTTGTCCCTGCCAGTGTTCTCCGATAAAATGGATTGAAACTTTGATCTGCTTAAGTTGACCCAGAATCATTTACCTTCTGGAGTCATTCAACATGGGAACATAACCTACCAAGTCCTTACAGTTTGTAATGCTATTAGTTGCAAGCAGCCTAAGCCTACCAATTTTATTATTTCATCAAATATTTTTCAACTTAGAATGCAGTTTTCACTTATTTATCTAGGTATGTAGTGAAATTCATTCCTTTGAATGGATAAGCTAACACTTCTCTGATTGTTCTGTTAGAAGGCTTTTTTGTACAACATAACAGCTGGACAGAAATTTTAGAAATGGAAAAGTTGAGCTGTGAAAATCCTTTGGAAGTAAAAACTGATAATATGCAGGTGCAAGAACAGAATATTGCTCTTTGAGTCCTGAAAACAGCCACATCTCTTCCATTGCTGCTTTAAAACCTGCTTCAAATTGCCTCTGCTTACATATGCATGCAAATCTACTTTTCCTTAATATATGTGTGCCAAAATACTCAGGAAAGCTTTCAAAGCAGTTGTACCACACTGGGTAAAAATCACACACACACACACACACACACACACACACACACACTTACTGTTAGCTTCTTTTTGGTACAACAACTTTCCTTCCCCAGCAGCTACCACAATGTCAAATAATAATAGTTGGAATAGTGGACTGGATTCAAACAGAACTAAAATCCCTGAGTAGGAAGTCCAGAAAAATAATGGCAATGACTCATCCACACAGCAATATTGACAGACTGTGCTTACTGTTATGTATGTAGGTTTGAATGTTATTGGTTTAAATAGTGCGGGAAGAAACCCTGCACTCCCATTGGCTGGCAGCTACGGCTGCAGGCTATAAGAGGCAGCCGTAGCCAAGCCAGGATGGGTCCATTCGAGCTGTAGTCACTTAATAAACTCTTTGCTGGAACTCCTTGCGTCTGACTCTTCATGCAAACTTAACACTGGCGACGAGGATGGGATTTCCCTGAAGAGAAGACGACATGAAGAACAAGCAACAGAGCGAGATGGCTGCGCTGAACACCCCCAGCCCGTTCGATCCGGCGGCGGAAGACTGGGAATCGTATGCGGATCACTTCCAGATGGAAGGAAACGACCTTGCCGACATCCCTGAGAGACGGAAGAGGGTGGTCTTTCTCACGCACTGCAGTCCGGCAGTCTTCAAAATGGTGAAGGCATTAGCGGGAGCTGCAGAGCTGAAGGTAATGGAATGGCCTGATTTAGAGAAACTTTTAAGAGCCCATTATGCCCCACAAGTATCGTGCCTCATTAAGAGACACGAATTTTACCGTCAGGATCAAGGGGATAGTGAGAATGTTAATGACTTCGTGGCAAGTTTAAGGGACATTGGGGGTGCTTGTGACTTTACCAACTTAGAAGAGGCCATGCGTGATCAGTTTGTTTTAGGCCTCAAAGATAAGGTCTTACAAAGCAAACTATTAATGAAACCTAAGATCACGTTTAAAGAGGCCATTGAAGAAGCTGTTTCAGCGGAAGCCACCAAGTCCTCAGCAGTGGCCATGAAAAAGATTAACAAGGCCTCAAGCCAGGCCTCAAGCCATTCTGATGGGGAAAAATCCACAACAGCCCATTTGAACAAATAGACTCTGATTCAGATAGCAGTGAGGCAGAGGAGGGAATTTTTAGACTCAGAATGGAGAAGAAGAAAAAAGACTCTGGGAAAAACAGGCAAGGATTCTATTGCAGAGGCTGTGGGGGGGGGCCACCCCCGCACTGAATGCAAGTTCTTTGACTCCATTTGTCTATGTTGTGAGAAACGGGGTCACATAGCCAGAGTCTGCAAATCATCCAGAACTCCACCAAGTAGGAAAAAATTTCCTGATAAAGACTTTAAGCCCAACAATTTCCTTGAGAAGATGGGGTGAAAGTTAGAAGCAAATGGCAAGAATGAAACTCACCAAACAATCACCATTGGTCATTCTTCACCCTTGAAAAGCAGAAAAGTACACGTGAAGGTGTTTATTGAAGGAAGGCCTTGCCAAATGGAAGTGGACTCATTCTTATTTATCTATGGTGTCATGGAACACTATCCACAGACTCTTTCCCAACATTCAGAAGAAGCATTTCCAGAAGCAAGCACTGACTCTTAAAGACTACCAAGGGAACAAGATTCCAGTAGTTGGAGCAAGAGATTTCAACGTGCAGTTTAAAGGCCACACCAAACGTTTGCCCCTGACCATCGTGGACAAGGATCGCCCAAGTTTGCTGAGACTTGAGTGGTTCAAGCCACTAGGCATCGAGGTGACTGGCATCAATCACGTGAGCAGCTCTGAATGGGAGGAGTCCTTGAAGTCTGAGTTTCCAGAGGTCTTCAGCGAAGGACTGGGCAAGTATATGGGGACCCCTATTGCTTTCAGCCTAGACCCCAAGGTGCCCCCAATTCGTTTAAAGCCCAGGAGGGTTCCATTTGCTTTAAAGGAAAAAATTGATGCACAATTAGATAAGCTCATTGCTCAAGGGTTTTAGAGCCTACTGACCACTCCAGATGGGAAACACCCATAGTCACACCAGTCAAGGCTGATGGGTCAGTGAGAATCTGTGGTGACTATAAGGGGACACTTAACCATGCTGCAGCAGAGCGCATACCCAGTACCAGTTGTGCATCATCTGCTCCATTCCCTTGGCAGGGGTACAGTATTTGCCAAACTGGACTTGGCTCAGGCATATCAACAATTAACAGTTGATGATGCCACTGCAGAGGCACAAACCATTGTGACTCATAGAGGTGCCTTCAAATGTAAAAGACTACAATTTGGAGTAAGCGTGGCACCTGGCATTTTTCAAAGCCTTATGGAAAGAATGTTGCAAGGACTGCCAGGGGTAGTGCCTTATTTTGATGATGTGTTAATCTCTGCTGAAAATGACACTCAGCTTCAGAGAGACTCAGAGAAGTCCTTACCAGATTCAGAAAAGTGGGTTTAAAAGTCAAGGAAGACAAATGTACACTCAAAACAGACAGAGTTGAGTTCCTGGGGTACATGATTGACAAGCATGGCATCCACCCTACTGATGCCAAGGTTAAAGCAATCAAGGAAGCCCCTAAACCTAGATGCAAGACAGATTTGCAAGCCTTCCTTGGACTTATTAACTTTTATCACATGTTTCTACCTCACAAAGCATCTATTGCTGAGCCTTTACATCGCCTGCTTGATAAGAAGGCTGTTTGGATCTGGGGAGGAAGGAACAGTCAGCATTTAACAGTATTAAGAGACTAATCACGTCTGATGCTGTGTTGATACAGTTCTCTGAGAATTTGCCTGTTGTTTTGACTTGTGATGCATCCCCTTTTGGAGTGGGGGGGTTTTGAGTCACAGGCTTCCCAGTGGAAGGAAGCCCCAATTGCATTTTACTCTCGCACTTTGTCCAAAGCAGAGAGGAATTATAGCCAACTGGACAAGGAGGCATTAGCAGTTGTTGCAGCTGTTAAGAAATTTCATGAATATCTGTATGGCAGGTCATTCACCATTGTTACAGATCACAAACCTTTATTAGGCATTGTGGCAGGAGACAAACCTACACCTAATATCCTGTCACCAAGAATGCTGAGATGGACTGAATTTCTTGCAGCCTATTCATACAAACTGATTCACAGGCCTGGCAAGGACATTGGACATGCTGATGCACTGAGTCGTTGCCCACTACCTTGCCACAAGGAGGACTTTGAACTTGAAACTCACACCTTTTTCCTGGAGACCGTTGCTAAGCTTCCAGTCCATGCTGCTGAGATTGCCAGAGAGACTGCCAAAGATGCTGTGTTGGCACCTGTTATGGGCTGGATTAAGAAAGGTTGGCCTCTTCAAGATCTACCTCACCTTGCCCAACCTTTTAAGTCCAGGCAAACTGAATTATCTGTATTAAGAGGATGTATTTTGTGGGGTAACAGGGTGGTTATTCCTGCAAAACTGCAAAGGAGGTTTTGGAAATGTTACATGAGGGTCATCCTGGGATTGTAAGGATGAAAGGTTTGGCCAGGAGTTATGTATGGTGGCCAGGTATTGACAAAATGGTTGAAAACTGGGTAGCATCTTGTCCCAATTGCCAGGTAGTCAGGCCTGCTCCACCTCACGCCCCACACAGGAATGGGAATGTCCTAGGGGCCCATGGTCTAGAATCCACATTGATTTTGCAGGCCCTACAAGAGGGCACACTTTTCTAGTTATAGTAGATGCATATTCCAAATGGCTAGAGGTAATTCCCATGACATCCACTACAACTGAGGCTGTCATCAAGCAGCTCAGAAAATTGTTTGTAACCCATGGGTTACCAGATGTCCTTGTTTCTGACAATGGCCCTCAATTCACATCTAACATTTTTGAATCCTTTCTAGCTCAACAGGGTATCAGACATGCCCTCACTGCCCCTGGGCACCCTTTGGCCAATGGCGGGCTGAACGCATGGTACGCTTTACCAAAGAGAAGCTTCAGCAGCTGGGTCCTGGGGATATCACTGAGAAGCTTGAAAACTTCTTAGTGTTCAACACATCACTCCTAGCCCATCAAATAACTTGTCCCCAGCAGAGTTGTTGATGGGTAGGAAACTTAGGTCTTCCCTTGACCGCCTTCATCCCACTTACGCACCCAACGCACCACTGGATTCCACTTCCAAAGTTCGTTCTTTTAGTGTGGGAGATTCTGTATATGCTAGGAACCTTATAGGTGAACCTTTGTGGATTCCTGCTGAAATAACTCACATCACTGGCCCTCGTTCTTACAGGGTACAAACAGAGGATGGCCTCCTCTGGAGCAGGCACATTGACCAACTTAGATCCAGGTTCCCTCAGGAACATGCCCCTGTCTCTCCTGGGTCCCCACCTGATGTCTCTTCTGGGGAAGGGGGAACAGGAGGAAAATCAACAAACAGGAATCAACCCCGTGTAACGAGCCATTGCGACAGGAACCATCCCGAACCCTGTCACAATGCCAAGATCCATCCTTAGAAGTGGAAGATTGCACATCACTACCTGACTTGGGTGCTGACATTGGAATGGAGATGGGTTGGGAGGAGAGACCAGATTCTAACAGTCTAACAGGGTCTCCTTTCACAGGAAGTCCCAACAGGGAAATGTCAGCAGACACATTTCCCCTCTCACTGGGTGAGAACGTTAAAACTTCTGAACCACGAAGGTCTCAACGTACACGTAAGAGCCCCACCTATTTAAAGGAATACATTAGATAGGTTGGGGTTTGGTATGGACTGAACCTAGTGGGGAGGGGTGTTATGTATGTAGGTTTGAATGTTATTGGTTTAAATAGTGCGGGAAGAAACCCTGCACTCCCATTGGCTGGCAGCTACGGCTGCAGGCTATAAGAGGCAGCCGTAGCCAAGCCAGGACGGGTCCATTCGAGCTGTAGTCACTTAATAAACTCTTTGCTGGAACTCCTCGCGTCTGACTCTTCATGCAAACTTAACACTTACCAGGGAAAATAGGTGGGTGTGTAATATTGCAAATTCATCAGGCAGCTGAAAAAGAAAAAAAGGGGGGACATTCAAAAGTATTTGAAGGACAGTGAAGAAGATGCTACTAAAGACGGTACACCTTGGAGGCTTGCTGAGTATTGGAGATACCAAACTGGTCTACATGAAAGACCAAATGAAGAATTAAAAAAGAGACATGGTAAGGCAAACTATTGGCTGGTAAATAAAAAAAATAGTAGACAAAGCAGATAATAAGACCTGCAAATTGCTAAGAGCAGCAAAATTTAAGGAAGACAGAGGGGTTTACTGTAGCTGCACAAGACCAACCCTTAAGAAGAAATGCAAACATAGCCAGAATTGAGAAGACAACAACTGACATCAAATGCCACCTCTGCAAAACATTCTGAAGAAATAGTGGACCACCTAGTTAACTAAATGCAGGAAGATCACACAAGCTGTTTATAAACAGTACCATGACAAAGTAGAATAATGGTGCATTGACATATCTGCAAGAAATACCATTTGTCTACAAGCAAGAATCAGTAGGGCCACACAATAGGTAAAGATATAAGAACAGAAGAAGTTAACATCCTCTGGGATTTTAGGATTCAAACAGCACCTGCCACAAAACAATAATTGTCAATAATCCCCCACCTCAAAAAAATCTGGATAGTGGGTATGGCATTACCTGAAGATAGCACAACTGAAGTGAAAGAACTGGAGAAAATCACAAAATATAAAGACCTGCAAATAAAAACAGAACTACTGTGGCTAATGAAAATGATACAGATAGTACCAATAGATTGCACTTAATCTTGGGCGCAATCTCAAAATTTCTGGACCACCACCTGACCACCATTCACCATCAGTCAATTGTAAAAGGCAGCTTTACTTAGAATACCTTACATCCTAGTTCAATACCTTTAATGGCATTAAACAACATCTGCCTATCCCAGGTCCTCGATAAATGAATACAAATGCCAAATCCTGTCTATGGTTGGTGTCACCAACCATAATAATGTCATATGATAAATGAAACAAGAGCAAATGGAACCTTTTAATAAGAAATGCAGTGTAATTTCAAATATTCGTACAAAGGCACTAAGGCTATAATCATATGTACAATATATCTAGCTATTTCCAGTTTAACACCATGGGTTTTACTATAAGGTATATTTATTAATAAATATTAAAGTATTTAATGGTGAGTTATAATAAGTTGATTTTTGAAATATTCTTTGTTTAGATAGTTAGAACCTAACTTGTGCTATTTCTAGTAAAGGACATGGGTATTTTGGTAATTATTTATGCTTCTACATTTAAGTTTAAAAATCTAATTATACGACTATTTTGTTGAAAATTTGATCTGTTGAAACATATGTATACCTACTTATTAACCGAAGAAAAAAAATAAACTGGCAGAATTTCTACTCAATTTAGATTGACCATATGGAATGCATATACAGCCTTCTGTTAATCATGTTTACCTTTTCTCTTAAATACTGGGAAATTTACTATGTATTGTTGGATACCCTATGATGAGGTCCTTTCTTTTTCTTTGGCTAAATAGTTAGCATGCTTGATTTGGGAATGGGTTACTGGATTGAATTATTATTTTAACCAATATATATTTTTATTGAAAATGCCCCAATTGTTTATGTAATAAGCAGGCATATACAATGGAATGAAGGCTATTGCTGAGCACACTGGGTTGTATCCCAAAAATTGTAAGCCGCCCTGAGTCTTCGGAGAAGGGCGGCATATAAATGTAATTTAAAAAAAAAATAGAGATGGGTAAAATCTAAAGAAAACCCCATTTACTTAGCATAGTGAAAGACCAGAAAAGGATTGACAGATATAGTGACTGGTACTGGTATAAATTTGTTTTCACACTTTTTCCTTTTCTTTTTATCTCATAATATAAATTTCTTTGTCTTGCTATTTCTTACATTTCCCACCCCCATTATTTGCAAAATGCTGTCTACCAGAAAGACATTATTGAGAGAGGTAGGTAATTATGTTATAAACAGGGACTTTGTCTTGGGACAAATGTTGAATGATATCTTGGAAAAATGCATTATTTGATTTGGCATGACAACCAAATGTTTTAAATGAGATCAGTCAGTAATTTTTGTGGAATCTGATTGCAAACTCACCTACACACATTCCATTGGTAACCTTAAACAGAATGTTCTAGCATTGATAAAAATAATCTGTCAAAGAAAACCACATTTATTTGTGAAAATGTGACTAGAAAAATAGACAAGTAATGGATGGAAACTTATCAAGGGGAGATCCAACCTAGAACAGTGAGAAAAATTAATCAGTGGAATGACTTGCCTCCAGAAGTTGTCGGTGCTCCATCAGTGGAAAATTTTAAGAAGATATTGGACAGCTGTTTGTCTGGAATAGTATAGGATCTCTTGTTAGAACAGGGTTAGACTAAAAGATATCCAAGGTTCCTTCCAACTTTATTATTCTGTTATTCTGTTAATATGTTTTTGGAATAGGTCGATAGAATTAGCCTTCAAAAACAGCTTACATTTTTAAAGTTTATATGAGAATACATGATAACAGGGAAATAACATGTATGTTGTAAGTTTATTTGCAAAATAAAGACAGTTGTCTAATGAAAATAGAGAGGCTTAAGATGCTGAGCTTGCCTGCTAGAAAGTCAACAGCCCAGATTCACTACCCAAGAGCCTTGTGATGGGGTGGGCTTCTGTTACCTGCCCTGCCTACCTAGCATTTCAAAAGCTTGCAAATGCAAGGAAACAGGTACCACTTCATTGGGAAGGTAACAGCATTCTGTGTCCCTTGGATTATAGTTATTCTGGCCACATGACCATGAAAATGTCAATGGACATAGCTGGTTCCCTTCTGCTAAGAGGTGGAGATGGGCAGAAGAGATGGAGTCAGACATGACTGGACTTGGGAAACCCATACTTTTATTGCTACATAATTCTTTTTATATTTTTTTACAAATTTCTAAAAGAGTTGAATATGGCTCCAGTGATTGGATAAGTAAATCAGATTTCTTTTATACTGATTTTATATAATGACTGACAGTCTGTGAATTTGATGTTCATCATATTCAGTGCTTCTTCAGTTGTTTTCCATTTCTCTGTTTTGATTGTTGAGAGCTGATCTAGATTATTTTTCACTGACAGTAGATAGGGTTTCAGTAACATTAATTAATTACTGTTTTTATTAACATTTAATTCTCAAGTTTTGTTCAAATTCTAAAGACTTTAAAACTCAATAAAATAACATATTTTAGAATAGGAAACTAGCAAGAGCCACAATTAAAGTAATAGAAAATCAAAACACAATTTCACTGCAAGGAAGCCCCACTCTCTGCCCAGAATGAGTTGCCTTTGCTTTCTTCCTTAGACTGTGGGAATCCTAAAAAGTCATCCAATTAACTTTGTAGACTGAACTAGGACTAGAACTAATGAGTCTTTCCTGGTTTCTAATCTGGTATTTTTATTGCTAGTTCTCCACCTAGAGCATGGGTGTCAAAGTCTCATTATCATGGCATCATCATGTGATGTATCACAACTTTCCCCCCTTTGCTAAATTGGGCATGGGCGTGGCCAGTGCATGAAGTATCCAGCCCCCAGGCCACAAGTTTGACAGCCCTGACCTAGAGGATCAAGAAAAATATGTCTATATTATCACATTCTTACTGAATTTCAGAAAATCCTTCCTACTGGAAGGCTAAGACAACCTTGAGCCCATCAGGATCATGTTTCCAGCTGTGGGCAAAGTTTGCTGCATTCTAGTCACTGTGCCAGTGGTTTTAGTTAAACTCTGGACTTTTCAGTAAATTTTGTATGATCTAGAGACCATTGAGATTGAAAAAGTGGATATAAATCTCTATGCCAGTAAACCAGCCTAGGATATTAAAAGACATGACATTTTATGATGTAGACACTCTCGACTGCAAACACTTCAATTCAAAAGGTGCAACCTCTTTTAAACTAGATAGAGACCATTAACCCAAGAGAAACTTCCATTTTATATATACTGGACTTCAGTTGCTGGCCCTCATCTTTTTCATTACTACAATCAGAAAGTACTTCTGCAATTCTGCTGCCTTACACAATTTGGGACATATCTATCCCCAAAGCTTTTAAACAGTTCAGAAGCAGATTCTGAATAATGTTGGCTGGTGTCAGTGTTCAAGATTTCCTTCTTTTGCTTTGCATCTTTCGGGTGTCATCAGTAATGGGGGGAGGAGGGGGGACGTGATTATGGGAAGTGAGCTGGAGGTTTTGTTAAGAAGAAGTATATCAGTTGGGGCGGGTTTCTTGCTTTGATTTTTGTCTTATGCTATGCGCAGCCGCAGCTCTTTATCAAAATATGTCAAGGTCAACAGACAGAGGCCTCATCACCACCTGGAGATGCCCATATGACGTTATCCACAACTTTTAATTGGGTAGCCTGCTTGAACTATTGTGGGTGGGAACGTTACCATCACTTTGTATATGTGATTTTCGCGCTCATTCTCTCAGATTCAGAATTCTTTTGTTGCTACCACTTGAATTCCAGTAAAAGATATCTTTTCTCTAATTCATGGAGTCTAAGTATTTCTTTCTTGGATTTTGAATGGAGCACTACCTGACATTATTCTGAATCTGAGAGAACATTGAGACTTATGTAGCCAGTTGTCCTATTTGTGCCTTGGCTAAACGGCCTCCTGGTAAACCGGCAGGCTTACTACAAAATGTGGCTAGACCAACTGCTCCATGGAGAGAGATTTCTATGGATTTTATAGTGGAATTACCTGAAAGTGGGGGAAATACAGTTATTTGGGTAGTAACTGACTTGTTTTCCAAACAGGTACATTTCATACCTTGTGCGAAGATCCCATCTGCTAAAACGTTGGCTAAATTGTTTATTTTACATATTTATAGGTTACATGGGGTTCCTGAATGCATAATCTCAGACAGGGGTGTCCAGTTCACTTCAAACTTTTGGACGGAATTCTTAAAGTTATTGGGCTCCCCAGGGCTTAAGCTCCCACCATCCACAGACCAATGGGGCATGTGAGAGAACTAATTTGGTATTGGAACAGTATCTTAGATGCTATATAAATTATCAACAAGACGATTGGACTGACCTACTACCATTTGCTGAGGTGGCATATAACAATTCGATACATAGTAGTACTGGGTTTACTCCATTTAAAGTGGCTTTGGGGCAAGATTTTGTACCCATACCTGAGCTTCCACAGGAGAAACCTAACATTCAGTCCCTGGATGAGTGGATAACCCAGCTCCAGCTTAACTGGCCGGTTGTCCGCAAGGCATTAGATGATGCTCATCAAGCTCATAAAATATTTGCAGATAAAAAAAGATCTCTTCAAAAATCATATCAAGTAGGGGACAAAGTGTTTTTGTCCACTAGATATTTGAAGACTATAGAAAAATCAAAGAAACTTGGTCCTAAATATGTTGGACCTTTCCCGATTGAAAGGATTGTGAGTCCTGTGGCAGCCCAACTGCAATTACCCAAAACCCTCCAATGGATCCACCCTGTTTTCCATGTTAGTCTCTTAAAACCGGAACACACGTCCAACTTGAGACTGGCTCAGCCCGATCCCCCCATGCCATTACTAATTGAAGGTGAACAGCATTTCAAAGTTAAGGAAATTCTAGATTCTAGAAAACATAGGGGTCGACTCCAATATTCAGTTGCTTGGAAGCACTTCCCTCCTTCCCAGTCTGAATGGGTGAATGAAAAAGATGTTAGAGCCCCTAGGGCAATCAAGGCATTTCGTACTAAATATCCTGATAAACCCTAGACTATATTATTGTGGTGTTATATGTATCTTTCTCCTTTACCTTTTATTTTCTCTTTTATAGGACTAACATCTTGCAGGAGGGCGAATGTCAGCCTTCAAGATTTCCTTCTTTTGCTTTGCATCTTTTGGCTGTCATAAGTAATGGGGAGGAGGGGGACATGATTATGGGAAGTGAGCTGGAGGTTTTGTTAAGAAGAAGTATATCAGTTGGGGGGGGTCTTGCTTTGATTTCTGTCTTATGCTATGCAGCCGCAGCTCTTTATCAAAATATGTCAAGGTCAACGGACAGAGGCCTCATCACCACCTGGAGATGCCCACATGACGTTATCCACAACTTTTAATTGGGTAGCCTACTTGAACTATTGTGGGTGGGAACGTTACCATCACTTTGTATATGTGATTTTTGCGCTCATTCTCTCAGATTCAGAATTCTTTTGTTGCTACCACTTGAATTCCAGTAAAAGATATCTTTTCTCTAATTCATGGAGCCTAAGTATTTCTTTCTTGGATTTTGAATGGAGCACTACCTGACAGCTGGTTTGGGGAGTTGAGGAATTTATTTTTAACTCTGCAGTATTTACTGAACTTGGAGCAAAACTGGTTTTTATCTGCAGCACTGCAGCTGTGCAATTTATGGCTATCCTTTTAAACATCAAGTCAATCAATATTTTTTCTGACCTCTTTAAGACTTCAGTATCTTGTTCATGATATCTTGCTATATGCATAGTTTAGCATGAATCTTTCACCAGCTAGCACAGTTACTGGAAGAAGAAAAAACTCATGTTTGCAAAGCAAAATACTAGTGCCATAATATCATTCTCACAATTTGTAAGTGGCTTTCAGATGCAGCAGAAGAATGGAACCTACAGCCAACTTCCCTGTCCATTCAACATCCATTTCAGTAAATCAATCAATAAAAATAGATAAACAGGTTAAAAAAAGCATGCAACATCAAATAAAAACAACTGGAGGAGAAACACTAGCAATTTGTTTTATGCTCCCTATAACGTAACTCAAGGAAATTTTAAGTGTTTTTTTTCCGGTGAAACCAGTCTATCAGGGCAACCTGGTCTACCCAAATATGGAACAGAGCATACTGCTTCCACTTTCGCCTTTCAGCCCCAATCCAGGAGCCTTTACAGGCAGTCACTTTCGCTACAAACTATTTTTTGTGTTGAATTTATATTTTAGTGACAAAGTAATAATGGAAGACTAGTATAGATCTATTACAATCTATTTTGTTCTCATCAGCTAGCCATACCCTTTCTGGGATTCAAAACATCCATAAAACATAAAACAGCATATTAGGTAGATGTATTAACCCTCTAAGCCACAGTCTCTCTTCACTTTGTCAGCTATACCGGGGAGAGATTGTTTTTTATGGTGAAACCCGTCTATCAGAGCAACCTGGTCTATCCAGATATGGGATATAGCCCGGGTTCGAATACTATTCCCTTTATTTCTTTGTCAGTAAAATATAAATTCAACACAAAACATGAGGTTTTTCATTTTAGCTCCTTAGCTGTAAGAAGAAGGAGCTTATCACTCACTGTTTATTTCAAATCTCAGAGAGTAACATCATAGGGTCATTGGTGTAATTTTAGATTGTTAAATCTCAATTCGTATAATCTATAAACAGGAATATAGTGATCTGTTTTTAATCCTGTCCGCTGTCTCTGCTGCAAATATATTCCATCATGTTTTCCATTCCATTCCTTTGCTGCAGGCTCATTCATTTATCTTTGGGGATCTCTGATCACTTTTAAGTTGTATTTTCCTTAAATTTTCTCAAATCTTCATAGAGTTTGTTCACCAGATGCAGCTTTCTCTCATTTTTGCATTGGAGAAACAGAGTAATCTATTAGTCTTTATCTATTTCTCAGCTTTTAGAAGTACTGACCCAATGGAATTTTTGAACGAAATTATAAAACTGTTAACTATTGAAGGATGTAAGGGTATAAATAGTTTGTCAAGGACTACTAGAAGCAGAAGGTCAAGGCTTTTACTAGGAAAAATAACAATATAGAGAATTTTCTGAATGGATTGAAAATTATTATTTATTTTTTGTAACAAACATACAGTAGGGTGGTTCTCTCTGTATTTGTTCTAATATGAAAGATTCAGAATACTGTTTTAATGCAAACATTATTTTCTATTACCTAAGGTTTTTCCCCTCAAAGTAATTTTAATACTTAATTCTAGCATTGTAAGTAGGCCTACCATATCTGTGCTGCGAAAGTCTAGAAAGACTTTGTTGCATAAAGGAGGTATAGATGACTTCTTTGGATCATCTGGTGGATGCTTGGATTTTGAGGGACATAATACAATGTAATATCTATTTGTGTATGCAGAGAATTATACTATAGTTGTGTGCTTGAAAGTGATTCAGCATAAATTATTCAAGCACAATCATAGTCCTTCTCTGAAATTCAGAAAATCACCCAACATTTTCAGCCTAGAAATAAGTGCTCTTGCTTTAAAGAATCTATCCCTTAAAGGTGAAGTAACTCTTAATGCAGAGCCATATTTTTTTTCAGGTTCATTAATAACCCTAAAAAGAATGTTGGGCTGCTTTAATGAATACCAGAAAGCACTTCTTCCAAATAATATTATCAACTACACAGACCTAATGTCTACAAGTGTCATACACGGGAGATCCAAAAACTCTTTATTACAATTGCTGTCTTTCAAAACACTCCTTAGGAGTTACCAAATCATAAATGTGAGTGTTATATATAAATGTTATATGACAATGTTTCGATATAGGTATTATCATGGTACAAAATTGTACTACTTCTAAGAAGGAAAGCAAGCTGACACCCTGTAGGACATGATAATCCCAAAATGTCAATTTAGGACGGTCTAAATAACAATTCTGCCACTATTGCTTAACACAGAGGTGGCTTTCTAACATGCCAGTAACTCAGTGAGTATTTCAATATATGTCAGAATAATAACCAACATTTACATCTCTTTCTCCTCAGTTATAGTAATATTTGAGTATATCTATACTCTGCTTGCTTTAGACACAAATCTCTTTATGAAGTTGAAAACATTCCTACAGTGCATATTGTACATTTTATTTCCTAATAATGTCCACATATTTTAAAATAGTAGCATAGACACAATTACATAGAATGTGTACATTTCAACATCAGTCATTATTTGGAATTCTCAATAATAAACATGCTGAATAAGCCTCACCCATACAGACATTACACAAATAATGTTAACCTCTTGTAGGTATCAGAGATGCAGTCCTGATAGTTTTAGCATGTGCAGTTACACTCCATTGGTTTCCATGTAAACAAAGATCTTGATAATGCTTCCTGCCTCATATGGAAGTCAATATAGCTACTGCTATGTGTATTAATGTGTTTCCTCTGAAGATGGATTAGTTGTGCCTAGTATTATTGAAGTTTTTCTAAGGGTGAGCTCCAAATAATCCCACCCAGAAGTAATATTAGAAGGGAATGGGTGAGGATTATCTTGACTCACACCTTGGGAACGCTCCAATAATACTATGCCAGAACAGGGTTTTTGCATCTAAGCTTCTATGCATCTAGTATTCTATGCTATATAATGGATCAAATCTTTAGTCCTTTGGGATGGTGCTTTTGTTCGATCCAGTTCATCCATTTCTGTAACATCACTGCTCCCAAAGCAAAGGGAAAGGGGATTGGCTTAAGGAGCAAGATAGCAATGCTGACTCCCATACATTATAGCTTCCATGTTGTACATTTAAATCAAAAGTACAGGTACATAATATGCTTAACTACTACCATATGAACTGTTATGTGGTAACATGTGAAATCAAATTGCTGCATTTGTCAAGACTGAAGCACAGTGAAAATTCTCAACTATCATTTCCCAACTATCAGTCATGGACATTCATTAATATCATTAGACTAGAGTACCTTAATTAAAATGTATTTCATTTAAAGGAGACTTGGTAATAGAAATTAAATGGTATAAATCACTTCTATGCCATTTTACTTTCCTTTTTAATTCCCATGTGTCAGTTTGTAGTCCATGTGCAGTTTCAGTGATACTTAGCTGTGTAATGCCTACCTTCCTGAAGGCAGTGATTCTACAAGTAGACAATTACTGATGTCAGCAAACATGTGGCAATAGTTCACTGTGTTATTAGCTTGTAATTTTTTGTTATTGTTAAAGAATAATTTGAACTCATTGGTGTGATTGGAGATAAACCATATCTCAAGTACTTAGAGGCAGACTGTCTTAAGTTTAAAGAAGCTGGGTAAAAATGCTTTTTCATGATTCTTCGAATAAACAAACAAAGATGAAATCAGAGCTCAAACTGAAATGCTCTGGCAGTAGAAAATATGTTGTGAATATCCTTCACACTATTCTTCTTCTCAACATCCCAATTTATTATCTGATTGCATTTTGTTAAAAACAATCCCCATCTGATGCCATTTTTCCTGGATTTTAATGGACATTATAGATTTTACTGTTCTGGATGCATAAGTTCCTGAAGAAAACAGCAAGAGCAATATTTCTGACATTCACCTAGCCTTTTTTGTATGTTTTTTAAAATCCTTTTGTTACTTCCTAAATTGGTTTTATGGGGGGGTATATTTTCCAAAGAAGAAACAAGTGACAGGAAAAAAAGAATAGTGTGGCTGGTTGTAAACTTGGGGTAAGCAAACTCATAAATCACATGATCCTGTAGTCTAAGTATGGGATGCAGACTTATAAAAGTGAAGAATTATGGGAAGGGGAAAAATGGGAAGGGGAAATCCATTGGGAGCATGGGTTATGGGAACAGATAATGGGAATGTGATGTAATGAAGCATCCATACTTAAGGGAGGATGGACTGTACAGACTATTCTGATAGATTCTGCATTTCTTTTGTTGTAGCAGCTGAGCGCCAGGACTTAGATATTAAAGCTATTGTCCTGTATATAGTAATTTAAAGTACAAAAGTCCATGAGATCAGTTCATGGTAGAAGGTAAAATTCCATAGATTAATATCTGGCTTTTTGTCTGATAAGTCCTAAATGGGTTGGTATGTGAGACATAAGACCAGTCACATAGTGGCATTTCTCTTGGTGATCAGTGTAACTAAAAACATAGCACAGTATATGAACAGTATAAAAATAGAGAAATTATCTTTCCAAGGGGATGGGGACATATGAAATACATCAGTGGTGGAATTCAATTTTTTTTACTACCGGTTCTGTGGGCGTGGCAGGAGAAGGATACTGTAAAATCTCCAGTCAGAGGTAGCATTCGCCGGTTCTCCAAACTACTCAAAATTTCTGTTACTGGTTCTCCAGAACCAGTCAGAACCTGCTGATTACCACCACTGCAATACATACCTCTAAGAATGACATATGTATATCTTTGTAGTCCGATTGCTTAAGGGAAAATAGATTGCATATACCAATTTATTAAGATTCATAGCACAGAATCATATTGTTCAGTCTATCCTTTGTTCTGATGGAGAACCAATTCAAGTTATGTTACAGAAAAAAGTGTTCCTCTACATCTGCAGAGATTTAGCAGTATCCTCTGTGACCAGGCAAAGCTGTTCTGGAAGTAGATATAAAATACATCCAAAAACATTTCATTCCTTAAATGGTACACTAATACCTTCCATTGTATTTTGTCATCTTAGGGATAGTCTGGTCAATTTCTTTTTAGGGGAAAGATTAAAAGAAGGTCCTGCCTTTCTCCCACTAACGAGATTTTGAAAGTGATGAATTGTCCATTACTTCAATTCCCATTTTTTCTAGAGATTATTCTGTCAAGTTTATTTTCTGCTGTATGACCAACAGATCCTCCATCTGATTAGACAAACAATTGTGAAACTCTGATGACAATGAGCTATCTTTTCAATATCAGAGGTTCAGTGGTCATTGTGATGTTAAAAGACTCAGAAGATTTTTTTTATTTTTTTTTATTTTTGCAATCAGCTTTAAAACAAGTACAGCACTGATTATTTTGCCAAGTTTTCTAATAATTAAGGATTGTTTAAATATTATTTGAGAACTCATACTTTATTTTCATATATACAGTGATCCCTTCCCTCCTCCCACCTCCCCTCCCCTCCCATTCCCTTCCAGATTAATATTGTACATAACACTATATATTTTGCTCTTGGGAAGAAAACATATTCAAATGTGTTCCTGCCCAAATATCATACTACTGCATCTCTTAGCATATGATTAGTAAAACTGAAC
Source organism: Naja naja (assembly GCA_009733165.1). Classification (NCBI taxonomy): domain Eukaryota; kingdom Metazoa; phylum Chordata; class Lepidosauria; order Squamata; family Elapidae; genus Naja; species Naja naja. Next base: position 115,706,002 of record CM019149.1, on the reverse strand, counting down.
ATGACTGTCCTTCATTCTATATTTTCCAACTATGTACAAGGCAATACATTAATAGTTATTTAGCTTTCCATAACATCTTTCATTGAAATTGTGTAATTATTCCTTTCCATTTGATACTAATATGATAAGACTTGTCTACATCCTGTATGGTTGGTGATATTGCAAGAATATAATGATCTGTGGGATGAGAGAAGAAAAGTTTGATATTTGAGGTGAGAGTTTTCTTTTCATGGTTGAAAATATGAAAAGCCACATGATCCCTGAGCTGCTTTTCTAGTTATCATAAAATTTTAGTGATAATTTGTATTACTATGTTTTATAGCCCAATTTTGGTATGGCTATACTTCATAATATTTAAAAATAATATGGCATATTGTGTATTTGATTCTTTTATTTTCTATAGTCTTACTGTATTAATTTTAGTTATGCAAATTCTTATGTATTTTCCATTGTACTTTTTCTGCTTGAATGAATATTTCTAATTATAGATCTGTATCTTTTTCATACTTTGGAGCTGATTGGTTTTGGTATATGATGAGAGTATTATGTTAATATAATAATAGTAATCAAATTTGAATATAAAAGGTAATGGTTGGAACCGAATATAAGTTTGTCCTATATTACTAATTTAATTTAATTTTTGTCCTACATCTGGATATGCACAGGCTTTCTTCAGTATAAAAAGAATAATCCAATTTAAGCTAATATATATTTTAAAAGAATGCCATTCATAAAATAATTAATTCTTAAATTGGCAAAAATTATATCCTACATATTGGAAATTCAAAGTTCTGTGTGGCCAGTGCTGTGATCCTAACTGCTGATAATGGATTATTTACTCATAGCTTTGAATGATACCTTGGGAACATCAGCATAAAAAGTTGCATGCAGTGGTTTGGGTGGGTGCCTTTCTTCCACTTTTGCCATTCATTTGATCTAACACTGTTTGAATAAAGCTCTCACAACACTACCTATTTCTTGGGGCTTTAACGCCATTTTGATAAATCATAGCAGTATACATTCCCCTCTGAACATTTTGCTTGTTCCTATAATAAAAGAAAGTACTCTATTTTAAGAGATTTATAAAATAAGCTTGGTTGTTCAGCTGCCATTGGACCTGAAGTGTGACCTATTCTGGATAGCTAATTCAGCCATCTTTATTTAGCTGAAGAACTTCTTTATCATATTGTTATTTCTATCATACTTTACTCGTCCATCCCTGCATGTGTGAAATAAATTAATTCTCTAGTCCACTTTTACATGCTGAAGTAGTAATTGTTTACACAGGCCATTTATTTTGAAATGAAATAAAGCTGAAATGAAACATAGATGCCCCTGATTATGCAGAGACTGTTTTCTCATTTTCATCTAATTTTGGTTTTGAGTTAGCCTCATGATCATATAAACAAATCAGTGGTTTAAGTTAATTAAAGCTTTCCCAGAATAAACGTATTGTATAAACATGCCCTCAGTGGCAGAAGTGATAATTAATTTAAATTAAATAACTGGAATGTAGATATTTGAGAATGAGACATATTCAAGTATCTGTTTGAATAAGGTCTTCCCAAGACTTTATTATTATTTATTAATATCTCTACCCAAATATACAGAATTATATAATGGATTCTTCTTTACAAATTAAAACCCAACAATTGATACAGCTAAGATGAAAAATAATCAAAGGTTAGCATATATTTATTAATTATATACCTTATATTTAATTGCTTCTGCTCATATTTTTTCCTATATCTTCTTTTCCAGAGCATATAAATATAATACATTTGGTAGTAAAATTGTTAAAGCACATCTCTTTTTATTAAATGTGTTCCTGTCCTATAAAGTGTGTGTGTGTGTGTGTGTGTGTTTGAGACTTATATTCTATTTTTTGAGGCAGCACTAAGATCTGATCACAGTTACTGAAATAAAATCTAGTCTTGCTAGATCAATTTTTCTCAGGGATAATTGTCATTGTGGTGTCCACATAATGCTATGTACCATCAGCTACATAAAACAGACTGGAAGAGAATAGAAAGCTGGTCTTAACATTTGATGAAGGAATTATATAAATGCCCAGAAATTGAAAATGTTTCTATTCAGAGCTGTTTTAAGCAGCCTTCTTCCCAAACACAAATTTGAATGAATAAGTAAGCACTTTAACCAATACCTATTTAGCAAATTTTATACAGGTAATTTTCTTTTTTTTAATATGTTTATTGAAAGTTTTTAAAAAAAGAATATATTTAAAAAAGAGAAATATGTTCTCACATTTTTGCAACATTTTCATAGCAGTGTACATTTCTATTAGTGTCAATTAAAGTCATTTGTTACAAGTAAATCTATAACTTGTTTCCTAGAGCCTTACTTTTTTTTGTTATTATTACAATTATAATACAATATTTATTTAATTATATTACTTTACATATATACATAGCTATGTATACATTTATCCTTATTTCTATTTTCCCTTGTTATTTGTTTAATCGGTTTCACTAGTCATCTTTACTTCCTTTTTATACAACCATTTTCATTTACATTTCAAATGTTTAAACTGGCTCAGTTAGGTTGCTATTGCAACAGTTTTATTACACCAGAAGTTTTTCATTGAGATAGTGGATGGGCTTTACTGAATGTAGAGGTGAATAAAGTCAGCTAGTGAATTTGTGGCTCAGATTGGTATTAAATTAGACAGGTTATATGTTTAACTGCTACATTAATGTTACTAAGAAAACCTTTAATCATTGGCCTTTTTTAATTAAAAAAACAAACCCAAATTTCACTGTGGTAAAATCCCCAAACATTTTGCACATTATTCCTAAATGCAGTTCACACAGCAAAAATTTTGGAATGTTATTAAAATAGTTTATCTTTGGCAGGATATTATATGTTCATTGCCTTGTCCGTACAAAGGATGAAATATGAAGCACACAGTAATCCTAGATAATTTAGGAAATCCTAGTAGGCTGGCTTCAAAAAAATGAAAAGCAATTTTATATGTTTTTTCTAGCTTTTCAAATTAAAGGAAAATCTAAAGTTATGTTTTATGGAACAGAACATAATACTTTATTTGGCCAGTGTGATTAGACACACAAGGAATTTGTCTGTGATGCAGAATCTGTCAGGGTACATGAAAAGCAACAGAATAATGATACTCATAATAATAATAACACCAAGAGGAGGGGCAAGTAAGAAGAAGAATAAAAATGCTACAACCATACTCCTTCTCCTCCTTCTCCTCCTCCTCCTCCTCCTCCTCCTCCTCCTCCTCCTCCTCCTCCTCCTCATCATCATCATGTTAACCATTGTCTATCCACTCCAGGGTGAAGGCTTCTTCCACATGTTTCTAACCAATATGGTCATGAGTTTTCTTTTGCCAGTTGGGCCCGCAATACTTGCTGATGTCATTGATCCATCTCATTTTAGATCTCTTTTGTGGATGTTTTTCATCATGGGATCCATTCTATGACTGTGTTGGTCCACCTGCCATCAGTTCTTCTTGCTATGTGATCAGCCCATTTCCATTTCAATTCTTTTATTCTCTTGATGATATTATATACTTTCTAATCCATGTGCAGATCTTTCTATCTTGTCTTATAATGCCAAGGATGTTTGTTATATATATATATATATATATATATATATATATATATATATATATATATATATGTGTGTGTGTGTGTGTGTGTGTGTGTGTGTATTGATTGTAATAAGTTTATGTAAGCAGTGTCTATGTCTTGTTTCAATAATGTATTGCTTGTTGAATAGAGTCAGACATCTTTTTGCAGCCAATGAAAGCCATGCACGGAGGCATGGTGTAATTGTTGTGCCTTTCAATGACTTGCTGAACAATCTGGATGTGATCTATTGTGCTATAGCCACTTCTAATCCCTGCCTGAATCTTTGGCTGTGCATCATTTAATATTCTCAATATTCTTTTTGCTATTATCTTGGTGAAAACCTTGTAGATATCTGAAAGAAGGCTTATTGGGTGATAGTTCTTTAAATCATTATGAGTACTTTTTTTGTGTATAAGAATCACTTCAGCATTTTTCCATGCATCAGGTATTATCTTCTCTGTGCCATCTCAAGTATAGTTTTGCTAGTATCTTTCACTTGTGTATCTAGATGGACTCATGTCCATTTTCTGCTAGTTTTTTTTCTTATAAAATGAGTTCACGATCTAAAGTTCATATCCTTCAGCAAAATCTACTAGTCTGTCACCTCTATTATCTCATTCACTACTTCCATGTGGGCCAGCCACTTTTTTCCAGGTATTGTTTTTCCTTTTCTTGCACTAAAGTCACTCATTAGTATTTTGTATCAACATTTTTCTTTGTCTTGAAGGTGGGCACATCATCATAAAATTCTTTTACCTCATCATCATTATAGCTTATTGCTGGCCTGTATGCTTGAATGATTCAAAGCTTGTATTGTTTGTTCAATTGAATGATACATTGGGCTACTCTGTCTGATATACTTTCAAATTTTACTACAGAGTTTTTCAGCTTTTGGTTGATGAGAAAACCAACTCCACACATCATCCATCTTTAGTACCTCTAGTGTAGAGTAAATGCCCAGTCCTATTGTTCAACTAAATTTTTGCCTTTTCATCATGTTTCACATAATCCAAAGATATCCCAAAACATATTGTTGAATTCAATCAACAGTTCTTCTAGTTGAATGTCCATTTTCAGCAATCAAATGTTGACCATTCCTATGTCCAAAGTCCAAAGGCAACTTGATTTAACTTGGTGTTTCTTAGCATCCTCTGTCTTCGGGCAGGTCTTCCTCCTGCTGTGGGCAGTTGCTCTATGGCTTCCAGGGAATGAGGGCCATTTTTAGGTTGATTTAGCATGTGGAAGAGACCAATCATAATCTGCCATGCTGGTCCAATATGGGTTGGCAGTTGTGATCAGTGTTAGTCTGGGATATCCATCCATAGCCATACTATTTGGATAAATCCTCATAGACATTAGCACTGTGAAGCAGTTGTAACAATTTATGTCCAGGATGGGAGGGGTCTACAGATATCTTCTCAGCCCTACTTCTGACCCACACAATATTTAGGCCTTCTATGGAAGCAGGCTGATTGCAAGTATTCTTTCTGCAGTCTTACCTATACATTGGAGCCTATACTTACCCTGCTGGATTGCTATACCAAACCAGACAATTATAGAAGTACATATGACAGACTTAATAATTCCTCTGTAAAACTGTATCAACAGCTCCTGGGGCACTCTGAGCTTCCTGAGTTGGTGTAGAAGGAACATTATTTGTTGTGCCCTTTTAATGATGGTTCTAACGTTACATGTCCATTTCAAGTCCTGGAAGATAATTGTAAAAATTTAAAGACTCTGCTTTGATAGTATGCTGTCAAATATGATGAGGTGATAAAATTAGAAGGGCTTCTCCTAAAATCCACTCTCATGTCTACAGTTTTAAGCTTATTCAGCTCCAGATTGCACCACATGGCCAGTTCAACCTCCTGTCTTTATGCAGACTCATCACCATTTGAAACGAGACCAAATGACTGTTGTATTGTCTGCAAACTTGCAGTACCTTTGAGGTGCAGTCATTGGTATAGAGGGAAAAGAGCAACTGAGAGAGCACACAGCTCTGAGGAGCATCTATGGTCATTGCCCATGTACTTGATGAAATTTTCTTTAGTCTCAACTGCTGTGTCCTATCTCTCAAAAAACTTACTATCCATCTAGAAGTATGAGCAGATACAGTTAGCTGGATCAATTTAAAGTCAAGAATTTCTGGAATGATGATATTGAATGCTGAGCTGAAGTCCATGAAAAGGGTCCATGCATTGGTTTCCGGAGATTCGAGATATTTCAGAATGTAGTATAATGACATATTTATAGCAATGTCTGCTGACCTATCTGCTTGATAGGCAAACTGCAAGGGGTCAATCAACAGATCCGTGATGACTTTCAAGTGGGACAGCAGTAATCATTTTTATATATATTATTGAAGCTTTCAGATAGCTGAAAGGCTATTTGAAACAGAATTTCTGGAACTTCTAAAGTCATAGTAACTGTGTAGGTAATATTCTTTTATCTAAAATACAAGATTTTCATTGACATTTCATTGAGCTTCACCTTGTTTTAGAAACAAACAAAAGTTGAAATTTTATTTTCTTAGGTTTTAATCTCAAAAGATAGTTTGTTCTTGAGATATTGCCTGTTCATGTTCCAAATTTTCCAAAGAACCTAACTTTGTCTTTTGAATGACATATCAAGCTTTTCAGTGTCGTGATGCAAGCTCTTTATTACATGTATGTGATGTTATGACATATACAGGTGAAACTCGAGAAATTAGAATATCGTGCAAAAGTTCATTTATTTCAGTAATGCAACTTAAAAGGTGAAACTAATATATGAGATAGACTCATTACATGCAAAGCAAGATAGTTCAAGTTGTGATTTGTCGTAATTGTGATGATTATGGCTTACAGTTCATGAAAACCCCAAATCCACAATCTCAGAAAATTAGAATATTGTGAAAAGGTGCAATATTTTAGGCTCAAAGTGTTCCACTCTAATCAGCTAATTAAGCCATAACACCTGCAAAAGGTTCCTGAGCCTTTAAATGGTCCCTCAGTCTGGTTCAGTAGGAATCACAATCATGGGAAAGACTGCTGACCTGACAGTTGTGCAGAAAACCATCACTGACACCCTCCATAAGGAGGGAAAGCCTCAGAAGGTAATTGCAAAAGAAGTTGGATGTTCCCAAAGTGCTGTATCAAAGCACATTAATAGAAAGTTATGTGGAAGGGAAAAGTGTGGAAGAAAAAGGTGCACAAGCAGCAGGGATGACCACAGCCTGGAGAAGATTGTCAGGAAAAGGCCATTCAAAAGTGTTGGAGACTTTCACAAGGAGTAGACTGAGGCTGGAATCAGTGCATCAAGAGCCACCACACACAGACTGATCCTGGACATGGGCTTCAAATGTTGTCAGAAGTGTCTTACCTCTTCAAATGTCATCAGAAGCATCTTACCTGGGCTAAAGAAAAACAGACCTGGTCTGTTGCTCAGTGGTCCAAAGTCCTCTTTTCTGATGAGAGTAACTTTTGCATCTCATTTGGAAACCAAGGACCCAGAGTCTGGAGGAAGAATGGAGAGGTTGCCAGATTTGGGGAGCCATGTCATCTACTGATGTTGGTCCACTGTGTTTCATTAAGGCCAGGGTCAACGCAGCTGTCTACCAGGAGATTTTGGAGCACTTCATGCTTCCTTCCACAGATGAGCTTTATGGGGATGCTGACTTCATTTTCCAGCAGGACTTGGCACCTGCCCACACTGCCAAAAGTACCAAAACCTGGTTCAATGACCGTGGGATTACTGTGCTTGATTGGCCAGCAAACTCGCCTGACCTGAACCCCATAGAGAATCTATGGGGCATTGCCAAGAGAAAGATGAGAGACATGAGACCAAACAATGCAGAAGAGCTGAAGGCTGCTATTGAAGCATCCTGGTCTTCCATAACACCTCAGCAGTGCCACAGGCTGATAGCTTCCATACCACGCCACATTGAGGCAGTAACTGCTGCAAAAGGGGCCCAAACCAAGTACTGAGTACATATGCATGCTCATTCTTTTCAGAGGTCCGATATTGTTCTATGTACAATCCTTGTTTTATTGATTGCATGTAATATTCTAATTTTCTGAGCTTGTGGATTTGGGGTTTTCATGAGCTGTAAGCCATGATCATCACAATTATGATAAATCACAGCTTGAACTATCTTGCTTTGCATATAATGAGTCTATCTCATATATTAGTTTCACCTTTTAAGTTACATTACTGAAATAAATGAACTTTTGCACAATATTCTAATTTTTCAAGTTTCACCTGTATACAGAAGATGCTGGACATGCCTTGCAATGCCACAAAAGCCATTTCATCATTTGTTTGCCCTTGTTCTCACCAGTTGCTTATATTGTTTTGCCACTGGATTCTAGCAATGACCTTGACTATTGTCAGTCATGTGTTTTGTTTCAGAGGTACAGTTTTATGTTTTGAGCAAGATGACCCTTCATAGATCAAATAACATGTAGTCAAAGCTTGCAGTTGCAATTTATTGCAGTCTGCCCCTGTGGTTTCTCTATTATTTCTGTGAACAAGGAAGTTTACTTTCAAAGCAATGAGCTGGAAAAAAACCCCAAACAAAATAAAAACAAACCAGCAGGTTTCCTTGCACCTTTCTATATTGGCTGGTATCTAAGACAAAAAGAAACAGGAAAACCAGATAGTACTTCTCTTAATTTTACTCTTGTTCCCTTTTACTTTCCAAAAAGCTGGCTATTTTTTAAAACAGAAAACTTGAGAATCTGAAGGGTTAGCAACAAAATTGCTCTATCTGTAGTTATATTTCAAATAAGATTTTGTCTATTTAGTTATTGTTTGGTGTTATAATTAATGAAAAATGCACTAGCCTAAGAATACACATACCTTTCATGTGTAGTTTTTGTATCCTTTCATAACCTTAATGTGAATCAATTTTATGTTTTTGAACACCCAAGACACAATCCAAACTGAATTATAGAAAAGGTGAAAAGATTTAATAAAATATAAACAAGATCAAATCTTCTGTATGTTGTATTTATCAAATGGAAATAACTATAAAGGCCACCAGCTGCTGATATTTTTTTCTATTGTTGTAAAGTGTTGAAATGCTACTACAAAGACCAATGGCAACTTTATTTACTTTTCCTTCACACAGAGAATCCTGACACTAGCAGAATTTGTTGGCCGAAAATACATTAACATGGCAGTTTACCATGCTTTGATTAGACCTAGATAACATTGGTCTGAGGAAAAAACTACAAGAACGAGACAATAATTTAAGTCATTCTGATATGCAAAATATAAAACATGGATCAACATTTAAATGAATCTGGCCATATAATATGGCATGCCAATTAAATAGAAACAGACCAATGTACTGTAATGTTCTATCAACTTCCATTAAAACTTCCTAACATTTCAGATATGATAGAAATAAAAAAGATATGTCTTTGGAGTACCTCAGTGTTTTTGTGTGGCCAATTAAGCCTAGATAACAACAACAACAACAACAATAATAATCCTCTATAAGAAAGTGTATTAACTGTATATCCCACCTTTATGCATATTAAGGAATTTTCCAGCGTGTTTCTGCTGATTGTTCTCCTATCATAAATGTGTCCATATATTCTACTGCAGTTGGAGGAAGAGAGCCAGAGGCTGCATTTTATTTTAATGCCTTTCCCCCTCCCTCCACCTTGCAGTGTTTAATATTATTTTACATTATTTCAGAGCACTGGAGGATTTTCCAGCATGTATAGCTAGGATCAAAGAAAAAGTGTAGATTCCAGTTTATAGTGAGAAAAAGGCAATCAAGCCCACAGTTCTTTTAATGTAGAGTCCCACAGGGCTCAATCTCTGCCTTGTACTCTGAATCACTGTAAGAAGTCTTCAAAATACTTAAAGAAGTCATCTATCTATTTGAAGTGAGATATTAATATGCTGATGAAACTCAGTTATTCATCTTGATTGAAGGCTGGCGGCTATGTAGGAGTGGAACGGACAGCACCACTCAGATTAAATCCTCGCGCTTCTAAACTGATTGTCTAGAAACATCTTGGCTCCAGTTTAATTCTGAATACTGCTCTGAGTGGGACTGATCACTCTTTCCTGAAAGAGTGAGTACATGATGTGGGGTGGTGAGGTCTGTGTGTCCTACTGATCTCTGCTAGAAGCTAAATTTAATATTTGCCAGAGATTGGATTTATATGCCAATATGGTAGGGTAAGTTGATTTGAACAATATGAGTGTTGCAAAAAGTGGTCTCAAACCCATTTTCCAAAGCATCTGAAGGCAGAACAAGAAACAATGGTAACTAATCAAGAAGAGAACTAAGAAGAGACTTCCTGACAGTGAGAACAATAAACTAGTAGAACCGTTTGCCTTCAAAAATTGAGGGTACTCCACAACTTTTAAGAAGAGACTATGCAGCCATTTATCTGAAATGATATAGACTCTCCTCCTTGAGCAGAAAATTGGGCTAGAACAGGGATCCTCAAACTTGGCAACTTTAAGACTTGTGGAGTTCAACTACCAGAATAGAGCAGAACAGAGCAGAGCAGAGCAGAGCAGAGCAGAACACAACAGAACACAACAGAACACAACAGAATAGAATAGAATAGAATTCTGGGAGTTGAAGTCCACAAGTGATGGAGTTCAATAACCAGTCATTTCCAGTGTGCAAAGATGTCTGACTGCCTATGCAGCATTTATTCTTTTTATACTGTTTTTACAAGCAGGAAAAGGTAATATAGATACAGCATTTGGATTAGAGAAGACCCTCACCAATCCTTAAGAATAGTGGTAATGTTAGCAGCAGGTGAGATCATTGTACCAGCCCAGGACAGGAGTGAGATCATGCAGGTATTTGAGGCCCAGAGGCACCGCAGTGTGCTGCTTATGCCCCCTACAGGATCTACAGCTCTACTACACACAAGTCTTAAAGTTGCCAAGTTTGGAGACCTCTGGGCTAGAAGATCTCCAAAGTCCCTTCCAGTTTTGCTATTCTGTTACATTTGCTATTTAAAATACCTGTGAAGAGGTACATCTTCCTGTTGGATAAAATATACAAAATAACAAATCTGTTAGACCAAAAATTACTGAACTTTTTCAGTGCATGGTGCTCTCGGTGTCTCAGTAAAAAAAAAAAGAACCAGATTCATATATGGATGTCACAAACATTTAAACTATGTCATGGCACCCCGTGTAGTTATTTTTAAAAACCCTTTATTATTTTTTACAAATAAACCATCTAATACTCTTCCTATTTTCCACAGCAAGCTCATGAAGAGGGTTGGACTGAGAGAAAGAATTATTTGCCCAAAATCATCCAACTGGTTTTCATAAGGACTAAAACTCTGGGAGAGTATAGTTGCTGTGTGAATCTGTCTGTAAAATTCCTATCCTGCTTTCAAACTTACAACAGACAATTGAGCCCCTTTCTAGACCTCAGATACTATGATAACAACCCTAAGCACTATTTGCTTCAAATCCTGTATGTAAGGCTCTGCTGGTATTAAGTGATTCAGAAATTACTGCTGCTTTAAATTTCAGAATCCAGACTGATAATGGATGTCAGTAGCAATAGGTTTTAAGGCTATATACTGCCCAGTAGCTCTTTAAACTCTGGATAGTTTATAATGTAAGCATTATTTGCATATTGTTCCCAACAATCTGAGTCCTCATTTTATTGACCTTGGAAGAATTGAAGGCTGGGTCAACCTAACCTCCATGAGCAGGCTGCGGGCAGAATTTGTTTGCAATACTGCATTTGAACTACTCCCCACCACGGGTCCTGCACCAGGGATGCTGACATTATCTTGCCTATTCTTCAGTTGTGGCACTATTGGTTGCCAGTAGCTTCCTGAATCTGATTCAAATGGCTGATGTTAAGTTATAAAGATTTAATAATGCAGTTCTGGGTTAGTTTAGGAACTCTCTCATATACAGGTTCTATGTTTTATATGTGATCATCAAAGAGAGAGACCCAGCCTCTAAGAAAAGCAGAGACTCAAAGGCAGTATTTCTCTATCATAGCTGCATCTCTTTAGAATACTGTGCCCCAGTGATGTCACTTCCCCTCCATGCTCCTCTAACACCAATACAGAAGGTGATTCTGATTATCTTGCTTAGGGGTCATTTTGAATTCAAGTGACGAGCTTGGTGTACACTTTCCAATTGGAGCTTTATTTGGTGACCTGGATTTGATAATTCAGGTGTTCTTATAGTAGATGCCTCATGTGCTTTTGATATATTTAATTATAGTTTATTTTCCAGACCACACAGAATCCTGGGAGCATGGCATCATATAAATATAATAGGTGTTTGAGAAAGGGTATTTTGGATGTTGAAGAATTGTGCATTTTGTATTAGACTTATACGGATAGTTTTGGGGAAAATATCTGAAGTAAGGCTCTTCCAAATTAGATGAAATTTGAATTTGTCCAAAGCTTCATTATTTATTAGTACTTGTTGATATGCTAGCAAGTTATAAATCTTTCAAATATTTTTTTAAATATATATTTATAAGGACACAGATAAATGTATCCTTACACATACATTCACCTGCAAAAATGGATCCTCAACCCTTTTGTATAATGCAGACTCCAGAATGGGAAGTGAAGGGTGGAACAGAAATATGTTTGTAATTTATAACTTTACGACTGTACTTATTGTGAATTATTTTAGCTGGGCACTCCAATCATAGTGCTTGGGAAAGGATATTGAATTAATATATGACTTAGTGAGTTCAGCACTATTTCTCCTTTTCACCTTGAGAGCAGTTATATGTAAAGACTTTTGTTGTGGTAAGTAGATTTGGGCAGGGTTTTATATCCAGCGTATCCTTAGGAAACGCTGAATTTTCAGTTCAGATCCTACTGCATCTGCCATTGTTCACTACCCATCTATCATCTTCTTTCTCATTTAGCCCTTTCTGTGACATAACACAAAAGGGTGTTTAACGGCCATCATTTGCCATAATTCTCTGACTTCTGCACTAGTTCTTTAGAATGATTTCAGTTTTCTTTTTGAAACTTCTTGTTGATTTGAGCAGTGCAAAAAAACCTGGAAAGAAAAGGGAAAAATCAATGTATGCATGATTTGTGCTTTAAAAAAAACATACAAATGTGTGTGTGTGTGTATGTGTGTGTGTGCACTGCATATGCGTGCTCTCACCAGGTCCACAATAGAATCAGCTCCAGGCAACTTAATTGTTCCTGTTGTGAACAATTGTATTTATAAGCAATGTGCACTACAACAAATGAACTTTGCTTATTAAATGAATAGTGAAGGGTGTGATTATTTATGGTATCTTTTTTTGCTTTCTACAAACTTATTCTCATTTATCCTAACATTTAGCATTTGTCCTACAATTTACTCCTATATCTGAGCTAATTCTGAATTTTCTACCTTCTGTCTCTTATACCCCCATCCAGCTCTAATCATCTCCTGGCTGGTCTTCATTTTTCCTCCTGCATTCTTCTTTTCTCTTTATCTGATTTTAACTATTATTAGCTGTTTTGTAATCTAATTTTAGCCCACCTCCTGGTAATTCATTGTTTTTTGCCTATGCATTTACTGATTGCCTAAGCTGTTTTTCCTTAGAGTCCTTCCTTTTTTCTCACGAAGACACTGCAAAATTTCTTGGGTGGGGAGGAACTAAAGATGAAGGATTCTAATGCGATTGCTCCAAGACATAAATGGAGCCTTTCAAAGGACACTAAATCTGGAAAGTTCTCTGCTAACTACCTTTGAAAATTGCTTATTAATTGCTGCAAAGGAGTTAGACACCTTCAAAGGGACCAGGTTGAAATACCTGGTGAGTAACTGCCTTCAAACCTTAATATAAGAAAATGAAGGCTTATTTTGATAACTTTTAAGAACTTAAAATAAACAGAAAAAAGCAAGACAAACTTTTGACTACTGAAAGTTTTTAAAAATTAAGGAAACATTGTAGTATTATATTTTAAAAATTACAACTTGGAAATTATTTTGAAAGAATAAATACATATTTGTTGGAAATAAATTATCATGGAATTTAAAGGTATCTGTCTAGAACCATTCTGTCTAGAACTACAAAATGGGTAGCAAATAAATTCTTATAATTGTTGATTCTGGTTGTTTTTTTACTTCCATACTTTTAGCCTCTTTTGTAAAATCAACAAAATTATCTCTGGAGTCATTTCTTTTTATTTGTGGGAAATACATCCCAAAAGGACAGTGCCAGGAACCTCACAGCACCAGAAACCTCAGAAAACAGCGCCAAGAAGCTCAAGCCAGCCCTTTCCCCTTTAAGAAAACCAAGAAACACCAGCTGAAAGGAAAACTCAGAGCAGCCAACAACAAAAAATTCAAAGAGCTAACAACAGAAACATTAAGTAGAGCCATTAAGTTAAAGGGAATCAGGCTAAAAATAAATTATCCAAGGTAAACCAAAATTCCCTTTTTGCTGCCACTGACAGGATTAAACTCCAAGACAGGGGAAACAAAAGACCTGGGACCAAGATTAATCCAATAGAACAGGAAAACAAACCCAGGGCAATCAGATACACATCAAAATCCATCAAGCTGCAGGAGCTTCAAAAGGGAATTAAGCATAAAAGACTCAGAATCACACTACCAATCTTCCTTGCAAGCCAGGAATGCTCCAGCTGTGTCACTTTTTGCTTCTTGCCTTCCTACAATAAAAGAATTCCACTTTCTGGCAGCTGGCTTCCACATTCATTTTTTCTCAGTGTCTGTAGTGTGTCACAGCTGGAAACGAACCAGAGAAATTTCTTCCAACACATTTCCTTCTTAGTTTTTAAAAAAGTATGGAAGAAAAACATGACAAGTATCAACAACTATAAGAATGGATTACACTATTTTTTTTATAAAAAAGGAAGATAAAATGAATTTTTTAAATCATAGTTAAAATGGGATGTGTTATTCTGTGTGGTTCTTTTTGTATTTACTGATATTTTGATTGAAGAAATGTGACAATGGATTTGTTTACCTAGAATTTAAACTTTTAGCTGTCTAACTATTTCTCTGTTCTAATTATTTACATCTAAATGTTTAGAATCTAAATTGTGTGATAACCCCCCCCACTTGTTACGTTAGTCCTTTTTAATATAGAATGTTGGGATTACTATAATTTATTTATCTCACAATGATTAGACATAATGGAGAAAGAAAATCCGATGTGAGGTTTGGCCAGTACATTCATTTTCCTTATTCTCTCATGAAAGCAAATGGTGCGATTAGTTATGAAGAGTCAGCAGATGCAAAATTCTGTATCACTCTTCATGTTGTACTTGGTATCTTTAGAACTGTACATTTCTCCATGAATTGTATCAGGCATTAGATTCAGAATTCTGTAATATATGCAATAGTGTTTTACGGAAGCTATAAATATGAAACTACAATCATGTAATTAGTAAGTGACCTATGACCTGGAAATTGTCCTGCCAGTGCATCCTTTTACATGATTTAAATACTAATCCACAGATTAACACTTTCAAGATTTCTCTCTTAATCTCATTTAACAATTTTATTTCTACACATTAATATTTATATTCTTTAAATTAGTATACAGTATAATGTGCCACTATCCTTGTGAGAGAGTTTTAACTGAATTACATGATGCTATTCTTCAAGGATTGATTGGTTATGACCATAGCTGAGCTCCTATGTAATTTAGGCAGATTTTCTTTTGCCGCAATTTTCCTTAAAGTTATAAATGACTGTTGGTAAAAATATATGGCCTTTTTAAATTAATATCAATACAATTTTTGCTTATATTTTTCTTACACAACTGATTCTAGATTATCTGTTGGTTATGAAGGTTGAGATGTGTCATATAGTCTCAAAGTTGCTTACTTCTCTAATTACTTCTCCAATATTTTTCTAAGCTAAATAACAAATACATTGTCAGAAAAGCCCTGAGTTCCCCATCACTATAAATTCATGTCATCCAGGATAAATATAATCTTGTTTTCCCAGGACATGTTCCTAACAGTTGAAGTGATGGAAAATTGCCTTTAAATGCTTTTTAGTATGGGTAGAAAGGCATTTCTTTGTTTTAAATTCCAATTTTCTTGTGTTTTTCTGTTTCATTCTGTTGTCTGAATGTCAACAATTTTCTTTAGTACCAATTTCACATGATTATTTCTTTATACTTGTTAGCTCTTTCTGCCACTCTCTTGTCTTAACTTGACTTGAAGACTGGAGTATTTTCATTAATGACATGTGGTGGCACTTTCCTTTATTATTCACCAGTGGCTTTCTGACAGGGATAGAGGATTGTACTTGGAGTTCCCAAGAAATTGTATTTCCATCTCTGAAAGGGAGAGCTTTGAAACAAGCATAGTTATGGATGTGCCAGCTGACAGCCTTCGACTTTCTTTCAGAAACACACAGGATATCAAGCAGAAGCTTTTCAATGTTGTTATTTTAGACTGAAAATTCATCTTAGCTGTGAAAATGTAAACGCAAAGCAAAGTAAGATTGTCTTGGCTGAGGAAGACCCATTATTTCAGGTTCATTTATAGATGCAGAGCAGACTGGCATCCTAAACATGTCTAGTAAGAAAAAAAAATCTACAGAGTGCCATGACATGTATATCTAGATAATTGCCTTTTTATCCACAGTATCATTATTCATAGAGTCACATATCTGCAGTTGATTAACATTAATCTAAACTCCTTTCCACAGTAATACGTTTTGGGTATCCATGGCTTTTGGCATGCTGTTTAGAGTCCACTATACATGTGCAGAAGTGTGGATCCAGCCTCTATCCACCCAATTTCTAAACAGTCTCAGCAACTTCTTACTTATGATCATTCTCTTCTAACATTATTTCCTCCATGGCCTTCATTTTCTACTAATCTGCAGCATGCTTAGAAATGATAAAGTAATATGTAATGAAGCAGTTGCCTGAGAGAAGTAAATATTTGAGAGGATAAGATGGCATGGCTCATCCTTATCACCTATGAGTACATTGCCTGTTCCATAAATGAAATCAAATCCAATATCTATACAAATATGGTATTGGGAATGTTTCAGAATTTCAAAGTGCTATTCCATGTACATAGTCCCTACACAAGAAGAATGGAAAATGATGCCAATAGAGAACTAAACCAATAAAAAATCTGCCGAAGACATAGAACATTATTTTCAGGTCAGCAGGAACTAAACCCGAGGAACACTACAGCCCTAACAATATTAGATGATAAGAGAAGTTGCAGTGGGGGACTATAACATAGCACAGGCTGAGATCCATTATCTGAGTGATTTTGGAAAATAGCAGCCAGAACATGCTTTCTATGCTGTTGGGTATATACACACCATACACTTCAGCAAACAAGATTTTTTTTTTGTTTCAGTTTGCCAAAGTCTTCTACCATGAGGCAAGGCTGCAAGGGATTCAACACTTGGTCATCTTCAAAAAATGACATCAAGACTTTTCATGGGTTTGAAAAGAAAGAGAAGGAATACTTCACTGTTACCTTGTTTTGATTTTTTCTGCAGCAAGCCAGAAATAAAAAGGTGCTAGATAGCAGAGGAGGAGGGAAGAGATGAGGAAAGAAGGAGAACAAAAGGAGGAGGAGGGGGATGTCTATTTTATACTGTTTCTTTGCTGGGGAAGAAGGTTGGTTTTTCTTATTTAGTACATTGAATGCAGAATAGGATTATGTAAATGTAAAGTAGTAAAGGGGGGGGGAGAAGACATTTGTAGGAATTATAGGTGGCCAAGAAGAGAAACTTAGAGAAGCTGACATGAGATCAATGGATAGGACAAACTAGGGAAAAGTGAAAAGTGGATTGTATGGTGGCTATGATTAAATCCTGGTCAACCAGAAAAAGAGGTGGAATCCATGTGAAAGAATGTTGGTAGTGAGAAAACAGCTTCAACATAGCGGGAAATTGAAGTGCCTAAAAGGCCATTGGGCTATCCCAAGAAGCAAATAGACTGGCAGCTGCCAAGTTAGTTTTTGACAAATTTACTATAGTTTTTTCTAGTAAAATATAAAAATTGATTCTGAAGAAGAGCAGTACAGGGAGATTGGTCTTGATATCTTAAAGGGCAAGACTGTCATCCTTGGACACATAGGAGAATTAAGAGAGAAGGGATAGGGACAGTCTACTTGCTTTGCTGCTTTGCTGCTGGGCACTTGCTGATTACCTGCTCCATTGATGTATAAATTCTGCATTTTGTTACAGGTGCTTGAGTTTTCACCTGGCTATGTGCCCCAGGGCCCCTGCACCACAGTTCCTTCCCCTTCTTCTTTGTTTGTCTCCTGATGATTATCCAATTTATATGACTTATTCCATGTTGGATTCTGAGGAACTATTGGGCAAGTATATGAGAGAAAACAGATTATAGATACTTTCCCCCTTACTTAAGTCCCACAGTAGAGTGTCTATTATTACACAATGTTGATGTAGATCTTCCAGGATATTTTGGGTTTCTTGATTTACCAGCTCAGTTCCCAGATCTTCAGCCAGCTCATCTCTGAACTGGTCACAGTCAGAGCCAAGTCATTCCACCCTACATCTTGAACAACCTTTTTGGGGAAGGTTGTTGAGAAGGTGGTGGCGCTCCAGCTCCTTCGGGCCTTGAATGAAGCTGATTACCTGGATTCCTTGCAGTCTGGTTTCAGGCCCGGGTACAGCACCGAGACCACTTTGATTGCACTAGTGGATGATCTCTGGCGGGCCCGGGATGGGGGGTCTCCCTCCATCCTGGTGCTTCTTGACCTCTCAGTGGCTTTTGATACCATTGATCATGGTATCCTTCTGGGTTGGCTCAGGGGGCTGGGAGTGGGGGGCACTGTTTTATGGTGGTTCTCCTCCTATCTCTCTGACCGGACTCAGTCGGTGTTGATGGGGGGGCAGAGATCGAGCCCTAGGGCCCTGCCATGTGGGGTCCCTCAGGGTTCTATTCTCTCCCCCCTCCTATTTAATATCCGCTTGAATTCAATTCAATTCAATTCAATTCAATTCAAACCGCTGGGTGAGATCATCCGTCGACATGGGATTGGGTATCATCAGTACGCTGATGATACCCAGTTGTACATCTCTGTCCCCAGTCAATCTAGTGACCGTGGAGGTGATGTCCCAGTGCTTGGAGGCTGTGAGGGTCTGGATGGGGACTAATCGGCTCAGACTCAACCCTGACAAGACCGAGTGGCTGTGGGTCCTGCCCCCTTGGGTTCCAGTTGATTATCCATCTTTGGTACTGGGAGGAGAGAAATTGCTCCCCTCAGAACGAGTTCGCAACTTGGGGTCCTTCTGGATCCACAGCTACCATTTGACCACCATCTTATGGCTGTGACCAGGGGGGCCTTTGCACAGGTTCGCCTGTTGCGCCAGTTGCGACCCTTCCTGGATCGAGGGGCTCTACACAAGGTTGATCATGCCCTTATCACCTCCTGATTGGACTACTGCAATGCACTCTACATGGGGCTTCCCTTGAAGAGCACTTGGAGACTTCAGCTGGTGCAAAATGCAGCCGCGCGAATGATTATGGGTATACCTAGGTGCGCCCATATAACACCTATCCTCCACGAGCTGCATTGGTCTTCCGGATGCAATTCAAGGTGCTAGTGACAACTCTTAAAGCCCTTCATGGCTTAGGAGCGGGATACCTTTGAAACCGCCTACTGCTACCGTATGCCTCCCAGAACCCGGTTAGATCCCACAGGGAGGGCTTGCTCCAGATACCATCACCCAGACAATGCCGGCTGGCGGGGCCATGGGCGAGAGTCTTCTCTGTGGCAGCTCCGTCCCTTTGGAATACGCTCCCTGCGGAGATTAGAACCATCCCCAATCTACTTGCTTTCCACAAAGCTGTTAAGACCTGGCTTTGTCGGAGGGCATGGAATTGAGACCTTTGTTCTTCCCTCGTGTATGTTTGGATGGTATGACTGAGTTTTTTGATTTTATATTGTATAGGCAACTGTTTTTTATCTTGTTGTACGCCGCCTTGAGTTCCCCCGATGGGGGAAGAGAGGCGAGATATAAATCTAATAAATAAATAAATAAATAAATAAATAAATAAATAAATAAATAAATGCAATTTAAAGTTCAAAATATATTATCTTATTCTTCTCTGTCCCTGCTTTAGCTTTCAGATCTCTCAACAAGCAGTAATGCATTGTTTGAGATTTCCAAAGTGTCCTCTGAAATTATGCATGAAATCTTGATTGCTGTTTAGATCTGAATCATTCCCTTCAATGAACAGTATTGTTTATATAACTGCTGATTCCTTTAGCTATCTTAGCACAAAAGTCACTTTGGTGTGATCAGTGGGAAACTCCACTTCCTGCCTGACACATTGAACTATGAATGTCCAAAATTGATTTTGGTGCTCTCTGAAATTCTCCAGCAAGGTCCTATGGGAACCAGGGGCATCAGCTGAGCAGCAATTTGTGTCCCAGCTGTTGTGTTAATTGTATCATGACCATTTCTATAAGTTGGTCACAACTAGCTGTAGCAACAATGCTGCTGTGAGGTGCTTGCAAATAAAAGAGTTCCCTGGTGACTGGAGACCATTTCTGAAATTCCTGATTAGAAAAGAATAGGAGACTGGCAATTTGTTAGCCTTATCAGGTAGACTATAGACAGGAAACACAACCAAATGAGATAATTATATATTATTGTAAGGTTGCATTAATAGAATTTTCAAGTCTAAATACTTCACTCCCCTCATCTCTTTTTGTCAGCCCAAGAAACTAGAGACATCTCCTATGAACCTCTTGCCCTATCTACATTCCTGCTATGGGCTAAGCTACCTTTTATCCGATAGTTTTTTTGTCCTGTGTTCCAAAGTCATTCCCACATGCTATTACATCAATTGACTGAAAGTAAGATACCATCAATACACTAATACTACACAGCTTTACATCTCCTTTAGGCCAAGCTAAAATTGCTGGAGACTGGAACTGCTGTAGTATGATGCCTATGGGATCAGACTGGATGAAGTGAAACCTTAGTTATGTTACTCAGTTCAGAAAGATTTTTTTGTTTTGGTCGTAAATCATGTGAAGGCACACTTTTCCTGAAATAGCAAATTTCCAGGAAAGATACCTCCTGGAGTCACAGCCTCCAATGGATGCACAGGATGTTCAGCTAGTCAAACAAGACCTCTAAACAATAGTAATTTACTCTACCTGGTCTTGCCTCTGACTGCAGCACCTCGTTTATTGGCAAATGAGAATGCCTATAAGGTATAATACAAGTACTGGGGCATTACCCAAATTGCCAATCACCTATATATAAAAAACTGCAGCCTTGAAGATGAATTTACTTCCATAGTAAATGTTCCCATTATCTTGGTTTTTAGCTTTTCTATTCTTTTTTTTCTGGTTTTAATTGTTTTCTAGCACTTTTTACTTTTTATTATATTGTACATTATCCAGAATTGCTGTATTAGTGAGATTGGTAGATAAAAATTAAATCAATCTCTCCACTGTGCAGATGTTTCAAACTGGATCGCTTCTGAATAAGTAGAAGTTACATTGTCTATAAAAACTCAGCTGATGTATTGGTTTGCCTGCAGGTGGTTCTTGAGATTCATCCTACATTTCTGATGCAAAATCCCCAAGGAGATGAGGAGAGTAGGGCAGTGAATGATAAATAGAATTAAATACAACATGTTGAATTCAGCAAGATTTTCCCTATTAAGACTTAACTTGCATATAAAACCTTTCTGATAATCTAAAATTCAAAGTAATACAAAAATGGTTTCAGATTCAATTACCTGTATTCATTCTATTAAGAAAGAAATTCAATATAAAGATAAAAATTCATCTAAAGTACTGCAAATACTATTTCCATTTTCATTTCTGAATCTTGTCTCTCTATCTAATAGCTCTCTGCCTCCTCTTCTTTTTGAGCTCTCACTACTGTATTTTGATTTACTCAGTCACACTTGGTTAATATAATTTACTGCTGTATAATGACACAACAAGAAGTCTTGACAGTTACCAGAGGGCAGAATAGCTTGAGTAGTGTCTTCAAAGGCAAAATGGTGCCTTTAAAAATACCACAGAGAGAGAGAGAGAGAGAGAGATTTCAGTGCTGATTCAGTTCTTTGCAGTAGTTAGGCTGAACTGAGACTTGATTAGAAAGTAAAAAATTATGTCCCAAATTCTGCATTTGTATGATATACATATTCAAGAACATCTCTAATTCTATCTTCTATATTCTCATTTATTAGACTAGAAAAAGATTAGTTAATGAGCAAAGGGCACTGCATAAAGCAGTAAGTGGATGTGATGGAAGGAATGATAGTTTGCATGGAAAAAAAGTAGGGAGAGGTGAACTGTGTTGATTTGAAGTAATTTAACTATATTTCCCATTACCATCTTGTGACTTTATTTTTTCACCTTATTATTTTGTACTCCTTTCTTGTGTTTAATATTATTTACCTTAAAAGACAGTAGAGTTAGGGCATGCTATCTATCTGTATGTAGAAAATATCAGTCAGGGTTGTTTATATAATAAAGATAGCTAAACATATTTTAAAAAAAACAAGCATTCTTGCAAGGTTATTGAGAATTGTATCAGTTACAAAGAAGAAATCAAGTTGTACAATTCATCTTTCTCTTCTCTTTTCCCTCCATTTTCCAGACACTTTGAAAAAAATGAATAGATTAAGAGGGGATTGTAGACCAGAGTGAAGAGGGAATGTTAAAGTGTGCCCTGAAGTCTGTCAGGTTAATTATTCACACTAGTTGGTGTAAGGATCTCTATTCAATTTTAGGCAACTTCCCATACCAAGTACCCCATTCTGATATCACTCCTGAACTTTTTGTTTTAAGGAAACCTATTGAGAAGGAGAAAGAAAAATAACTAAATATCTGTCTTCTATTCATACAGTGCTGGATGGCACTTTTCCACATTTAAATATAATCCGTTCTAGAAAAAAGGATTTATTTATTTTCAGCAGGATTTATTTTTTTATTACCAAAAGATCATACTGGTCCATAACTATTTTTGTGATTGGTAGTTACCAGGTTTAGTAGGATAACCCCAGTAAACCCTGCAATTTAGAAACATTTATTTTTTTAAAAAAAGTTATATTACTATGCACTGTCATTAGCATTTATTTAAAATATACCAAGTTGTCTAATCAGCAAGTGCCATAGAATCTGTACTGAGTGAAACAAGAAGACTTTGAATCTGCTTAATCTGTCTCGATGGAATATCCCTGAATATAAACTATGCCTTACTAATATAGCAGGTACTTTGTTCTCTTTTGTTATTAGAAGTTTTCAATGAACGATATTTCTGTGCAATATACTCCAAGAATAAACTGTGCTAGTTTATTTTTTTTTCTATATACAAAAGAAAAAAGAAAAGAAACCACATCATACAGATTGATCTCATGGGATCTTTTAGCAGGAATAGCAGGTGCAGCTGTGCATTTGAGGACTGTCCCCATAGGAGAGACTCATAAAAATAAACCTGGAGTATTTAACTAATGGTGTTAAATAACAAATGTGCTGCTGAATGAACAACAAATTAGTAGAGAATTCAACATTTTGATTTTTTGCTATTGAATGCATGGACAACAATTTATAAATGAGGGTATTGAAAAACACAATATAAAAGCATGGAAACTCAATAGAAATATTTATCTGCTATTTGAAGTATTATTGGAAGATACCTGAGAAATTTAACCACAGCAGAATTAAAGCCAATCATTTTTTCTTTGTTTTCTAATACACTTTTTGAATTAAGATTTGAAGAAAATTATAACAATAACCACACATAAGCAAGTCTTCTGTGAATATTAATCTTCCACATTTGCCTCCTCCTCATTCCTCATCTCCCATCTAAATATCTGTGACTGACATTTGACTTTCTCAGACTCTCCTGTTCTTGGTTACAACAACAACAACAACAATAACCACCACCACCCACAGATGATGGGCATTTGGTTCCTTTTACTATGGACCTATGCAACATCTATGTGAACTGTGTGGGTCATTAAATTCTAACAGTTGGAAACACTGTGCAACCATTTATAGTGCTGTGTATGAACTGTGCTACAAAACTTCAGGGAAAGAGGAAGGTGGTGATGGTGTATTCTTCATGAATAGCCTCATTATCATAATGCCCCAACTGTATATAGGAGAAGGCTTTAGCTTCCAGGATATACCATCAACTCTGTTACTTATTTTATTAAATTTTTATTAAACATGTTTATGAGTTAAGATTAAATCTTCCATAATTTTGTATCTCAAAAACTTTGGTTCATTGGTTTTGGACAATGCATACAGTAGTAATTTTATTTCTCTAGTTAATAACCTGGGATTGGTTTATGGAAAATAGGGTTCACATACTTTTTAACACATGATTCAATTGTTACATAAACAATTATCCATTATCTCCCTTACAAGAGTAGGGCACTATAATCATTTATCAGTTAATGTAGAATGCTTCACTATACAGATTCTGATCAAAGTCATGTTGAAGTGTGTGTGATAGTAAAGTATCATTGTTCAGTACAGTGGACACATTGGGTTAATCTTGGGGAACAGTCCTTCTGCAGAAGTCAGTTGTGCAATTGCATATAACAAATTTAATGTTGAAGCAAGTATTCTACAGGACACAAACACCAAACAGGAAAAAAAGAATAGTGGGTCATTGTTTTTACTAGGTAACATTTGAAATACTTCCCCTTTATTATACACAACATGTCACAGTCAACATATGGGTGATTCTCACTAAAGTTAAAGAATCTTGTTTGAAGTAAGCCTCAAAGAAGGAAAAGCAGAGTATCCTTTGACTTTGAAAATTGACTGTGCTAGTGTGGTTAAAAAGGAAGTAATAAAGTAAAATTAGAACATCAGTTTAAGAAATTTAGTGAAAGTGCAACTGCCAAACTCACAGTGCTGTTAAGAGGAGGAAGAGCTAGCAGGCTGATTAAGTAACCTGCATTTAGATAATCTTCTGTCCTTTATTAGACAATGAACTTTTAATTTGTAGTGTAAGTGCTAAGGGGAAGAAGATCAGATTTGACAATGGTTTTTCCCTTAATTGTAAAATTACAGAAACAAGTTGCCTGTGGAATCTGGAGTAATATTTTTAAAATGAGGCATTTAACAAAGGCTATCCCATATCTTGTTCAATATCAAAAGGTAATGCATGTTCATATATCAAGTAGTAAGAAAAAAATGTGTCCTTTATCATCTTGAAATTATTCCATAATGTCCTCTGTATGGAAAATCCAGTCAGATACTCTATAACTTGCATTTTGTACAAAGCAAACTATTGAGTCTTTAATCACCTGGCAGTCTAATTTATACCAAAAAAAAATATTGTGGTCTGCCAAATACTAAACAGATGCAACCTTACTTAGCTTTTGAGCCCTGAAAGGATTGGCTAGGTGCTACCACCACAGAGAAAGATAGACTGTTTCTGGTAAATGTTGGTGTTCCATGTAGCAGCTGTCCAGATAGCTGGCAACACCTAGATGATTTTTATTTTGTAGGAGCTGAATAAGTACTATGAAACATCATTGTTGCAATAAATCCCAGTGTCACCCCACCCCAATGAAAGTTGCTGTGAAATATCTGCATAGTGTCTATGTTACTAATGCCACATTATGACTTAAAAATCATAGGTATTTTTAACATTAATTCTTATTTCAACTGAATTCATTTCCTTTGTTTTGCTGCTGCTTTTATTTTTTGCATTAGGATGCTACTGATATGTTTTTATCCACTTGACTATATTGTTTTTTTTAATTGGCTTATATTTGTATGCATTAATTAATACCTAGCCTAACAGACACACAAGGGTTGGGGAGGTACACTGGGAAAAGCTTTTCTTCAGGGACATTTATACTCTGGTGAGAAAAGTAGATTTCATTGCAAAAGTAGAAGAGAACTGTTGACACAAATGATAAGAGAAAAAATGGTGTGTGTGTGTGTATATGTTTGTTTGTGTGTGTATCTAGACCCAGGTTATTCAGGCAGGTAAGCCATGTTACATACCTCATCAATCAAAGGATTTCGACTGGCAGTGTCAAGGAAGAGGGCCTTCTCTTCTACTGGTCCTGCTTTGTGGAACATCTTGCCTTCAGATTTGAGGAAAGTCCCCAATCTCTTGGCTTCTTACAAAAGGGTCAAAACCTGGCTGGGTAGCCTTGTGTGGGGGACACAGCTGGACCCACAAAGCCATGGGGCAGGTTGTCCCCACAAGAACCCCATCCTCCTGTATTAACAACTCCTAATCTCTCCATCTTGGAATCTGTATTTTTTGTAGTTTTATGGTGGTGTTTTATATTTTTTTAGAATTTTTAATCTTAAATTCTTCAGTTTTTAATATTTTATTACATTGATTAAAGTATACTGCTGAGTTGTTTTCTATGAGGGAAGTGGATGGGTTAAGAAGGTTGATATATACAAAGTTTGATATGTTGATATATTTTGTTCAATTGTGTCCACTTCTCAGATACTGCCTGGACAAATCCCTGCAATTTTCTTGGCAATATTTTAGAAATGGTTTTTGCTATTTCCTCCTTCTTAGGATTGAGAGCGATCCAAGGTTGATCCAAGATTACCTAGCTAACTAATGCCCAAGGTAGGACTAAAACTCATGGTCTTCTGCTTTCTAGCATATACAACCAGCTCTCTACAAATGATATTTTTCATTATAGCTACTTACATAATAATGACTGGAACATTATGATAAAAATACCACTTAATGGTTCTTCACACCAGTATCTTTGTCTCTCTTATCTCTTCATTTTATTCCTTTTCTCAGATTAGCCCTCTTCCCTGCAGTCTATGGAGATTTCTTGGTTCTCCAGGTCATGGTTGTCCCAAAGCTGTTTTTCAAGAGGCAACTGGACTTGTTTTTCTTTGAAGATGTTTTGCTTCTCTTTTGCTTTTGAAGTGAAACGTCTTCAAAACAAAAAACAAAAACAAGAAAGTCTAGTTGCCTCTTGAAGAAGCACCTTTGGGGCCTCTTCCTTCTTTTTCCCTGTTTCTTTTTATTCCTTATTTCCCAAGTCCATTTGATTTCCTTTTTCTTACTCAATTTTAAATTTATATTTCCTTAAGACTGTTCCAATTTTGGCCCCATTGACTTGTCTTGTTTCTCAAATTAGCCCTCCTCCGGTTTCCTTCTGATGGGTTAACCTAAAATAAAAGTTGGCAGTTGGTGGATCTGGGTTTATGAATATATCTTGAGATAATTTGTTGAAGACTGATCATGATAACCCTTGTCAGAAATAATGCCCCCAAAATAAAATTATACTTTCCCTACTCTCTTAATCATCATATAACTTGGTGTCCTGAAACAGAGTATGATTCTGACTATAACTGTGAGGTACAGAAATAATAGTGTGTGCACTTTCCATTTTTTAACTGGACTAAACAAACAGATTTTTGACAAATTGTGGTATTCTGAACAAATGTGGTCCACAGGCCTGAAGTCTACCAATCATGCACACAGAAATTTTAAGTATGAGATGAGAGTTTCTATGCTCTTTGTATTTGTATATTTAATATTATTTATTTATTTATTTATTTATTTGTTTGTTTGTTTGTTTGGATTTATATGCCGCCCTATCTCCCGAAGGACTCAGGGTGGCTCACACCAGTAAAAACACACAATACAAAATTTAAAATTATTAAAAAATTATTAAACCATGAACCCAAACAAATATCTAAAACCCATAACGAAACTGAACATAAAAAGCCATAAAAAACCCACCCCCCTCAATCCAGGCCGGCCTGTTGAAAAGATCACGTCTTCAGGTCGTGACGGAGGGAACGAAGGTCAGGGGCCAACCACAGCTCCAAGGACAATTGGTTCCACAGGGTGGGCGCTCCCACTGAGCAGGCCCTACCCCTGGGGTCGCCAGCCGACACTGTCTAGCCGATGGCACCCCAAGGAGGCCCTGTCTGTGGGAGCGCACAGGACAATGGGCAGTCATTGCTGGCAGGAGATGTTCCTGCAAATACCCCGGCCCTAAGCCATGTAGGGCTTTATAAGTAATTACCAGCACCTTGAATCTCACCCAGAGGGCAACCGGCAACCAATGCAGTTCATGAAGGAGGGGTGTAATATGGGAGTATCGGGATACTCCCATCACAACCCGTGCGGCCACATTTTACACCAGTTGAAGCCTCCGAGTGGTCCGCAAGGGCAGCCCCATGTAGAGAGCATTGCAGTAGTCAACATTATGATAATATATATGGATTATTTAAAAATATTTTGGTAAAAGGTTATTCTTTTAGTAAAAAAATTAGGAACCATGGGTTTCTCTAGCTTAATATATGATACCAAATACACTAGAGCAAGACAGTTTTTGAATTGCCTGTTTCTCTTCTGTGTTCAGAGCCTCTCAATTACAAGATGTAAATATTCAAGATGTTGCAAAATGAGGAATGACCAGGAAAGGAAAAAATGGTTAAGATCCCAGTATAATAACATTTCTACAGTAGCTTAAGTTTCAAAGAATGCGTATAATGTATAAATTTTAGCTATGCACATGCCAATAACATGCAGAGTTATGTATTTTTTCTTGTTTATTTTGTTACCTATAAAATGTGATGGACCTATACAAATAAATATTTTTTTCTAAAAGCCTTGAGATAATATTAATAAGATGTTTTAGCAGTTTTAATGAATTGCACCTTTTTGTGATTTACTCATTCTTATCAGCGGTGGGAATCAATTTTTTTTTACTACTGGTTCTGTGGGCATGGCTTGTTGGGCATGGCAGGAGAAGGATACTATAAAATCTCCAGTCAGAGGTGGTATTTGCCGGTTCTCCGAACTACCCAAAATTTCCACTACCGGTTTTCCAGAACTGGTCAGAACCTGCTGAATACCACCTCTGATTCTTATATAACCATAAAGTTAATGTGCCTTTTGAAAACTTCCATTTTCACAAAGAATGGGAAAATACTGTTTTATTATTAAAAGAGATATTCAGTTTTCCAAGATAGTTATTACACATATTAATTGAGAGTCGGTTAATTCAGATTTTCTTACTTTCCCTGGTGTTTTTTCAAGGTCACATAATTGGCTAACATTAATTCAAAATATAATTCCAGTTTGTATTAGAATGCTGTATTGTGATATTATAGAACATAACATTTCTTTCAATGCCCAAAATAGGCCATATTTAACAATACTTTTTTATTTTATTTTATTTATTTATTTTGTTTGTCAAGCATATATGAGAAAACAAGTATAAGTATGAATATAACATATAAACATATAAGTATAAACAGGTATAAGTGTGTACATAATAAATGAGTAAGAATAAATGGATAAATGGGAACAGTAGGACAGGGACGGTAGGTCGCTGGTGTGCTTATGCATGTATAAGTTATATACATATAAGCTTTGTAGGTCTAGGTAGTTTAATTCTGTCTTATTGAATCTCCAAACATAAAACTAGCCTGAACTAGCTTTGGTGTATCTCATGTTATCTTAATTATGTTTATCAATGATAGTTACCTCATTAGCTTTGTCAGTATACAGATGCATTTAATAGTTCTCAGCATAATTTGCAATTACACATTTCTTTAGTGTCTTGAGAATACAAATGGTATTTCTTTCTAAGTCTATCTATGGAACAGAGTTTTCTGCTATTATTTTTGTGCTATAAGCAGCAACCAGCAAAATATTCAGGAAATAAATTAACAGTTGTATTGTCCCAACATGCTTGAGGCTAGCCGGAGGATCATGCTGTTCTTAAGAACAGTGGTTTGATTCCCACATTCTCTGTTGAGCTGTGAAATACAAGGCACTATGGCTATCAAATACCTTAATTTTCAAAGAAGGGTGGGAATAGGCAGAACATGGGGAAGATAGGAGAATTATTGCTTTTGTAAATCGCTAGTCATCAGCCAACTGAGTCTTTTTGTGTTGTTTTGAATACTGAACATACCAGCCATGGGGAACCTTATATTAAGATGATCCATATTTACTTAGAGAATTTTATTCTAATCTTGAAACTTGCTGTGCAACCAAATAAGGATTCAGGTATAAACGTATCAATTGGATAGTACTGTCAAGGCAGCATAATTAAACATTATATTATGTCTAGTTTACAGTAATCCTAAAATATACCAACATAAATATTTGAATAAAGTAGTTAGTAAGGAAGATAAATATAAAAGAGAAATGTAAGGATATCTTTACATGCTCAGTAAAACATCTGACCCATTGTTCCATATTGCTATTGTTACTCTTGTTGTTAGACTTACTTTACTTCTATTGAGCTGGAATATTTTATGACTAAATATACTTGATATGGCCCATGGGCTATTCAATAAAGTAAACTAACTAACTGACTAAATATGCAACGGACATTTTGTAATTATCAAAATAATCATACTGACTAGATTCTCATGTGCTTAGACAGGCCTTATTTAATTCCCTAGCACATAAATCATTATCTATGAATAATGAGGGGTCCTTCTGAGCTTGGTGTTTTCTTGCAGATGTTTCATTTACCCAGACTAGCTTGTGATGATAATACTTAGTTTGGATAATTTAATGTTTGCAAGAAAACAATTGAACTCTGAGAGCACCAAGGATGGCTTATTTCAGCTCTGATTTAATAATTAGTTACTGATTTACCTAACATACTTAGATGGGAAACACAAGATAAGGGCTTGGTGAAGTTTATGTGCTTGAGCAGTGTGAATATCTTTGTATAACTGGAACTTCATGCTACCTCATACTATGTAGAGGTATAAATTTAGACTGTCAGCTAGCCAACCATGAATTTGTTCAAGTTGTGTATCCCTAGGCATAGAATTGGAGAGGACTGCAAAATCAATGACATGGTGATATTATTGGTTTTGCAAGCCTCAATCATTTTGTAGTCTGGGGTAAGCAACCTGCATCATTGCTAAATACCTCCAAGTATACTTCATTATTACCCATGCCTGCTAGGGATATTGACAGTTATAGCTCTCCAACATCTGGACCTTGGTAGCCAATGCTAGAGTCACAAGTTTTCTCAGTTATCTTGAGCTATCATTCCACATTCCTTTAAAACAATAATAATAGTATTTTTATATACTTCTGCAAAGTTTGGCTCCATTTAGCCTGCTGATAATTGTGTTTCAGTCTGAAAACATAACCACTTGCACTCAAAACCAGGCTACTCGACATAAGGTAGAATGCTATCCAACCATGGGGAAATTAAGAAAGTACTTTAGTCTATTCTTAAAAATAATGGGTCTTGGAAGTTGATATTAGTTTCTTTATATGGGTCTCTGTTCAGAGAAACAGTCTCATCAGTGACAGTTTGGCCCTTTTGAATGAAGGATGGTAAGATAGACTTTAAGCTTCCTACTCAGTGGCACTATTTTTGACTGTGTCTTCTCTGAATTGCATCTTTTGTGAATTATATTGTCATTTCTATTCTGCTTTAGTTCTGACCCAATTTCAAAACATTCAGCTAGAAATGGTTCATTAAGTTTATAGTGATACTGCAAGATAATCAAAATCTCATTGCCAAGGGATTTTTCTCTGTATTTTTTCAGCAATAGGGTATATTTATTCATCAACTTGCATTTAAAAACGGGATTCACAGCCTCATATTCACAGCCTCTTTTTTTTAAAGGATTCACAGCTTCATATCAATTTTTGACTAACCTTCATTTTCACTTATATTAGAGCAGGTGTTCAGTATTACATAACTTGTTTTATACTTCCTTCTCGACCTTTTCCTTCAGAGTAGCCAATCTATTGTTACCATTATTTAAAACCCTGTCATTTTATATATATATATATATATATATATATATATATATATATATGTTTGTAGATTTTCACTCGTACCAATACTTATTGCCAATCTTATCATCTTACCCAAAATTTTATATTATATATATATATATATATATATATATCGAGGTCTAACTCATACATAATCCAAAAGCAGTATGATGTATTGCCAGAACTGCCTGTCAGCTCCATAACAACAAAAACTAGTCAGTTATCTCCTGATTAAGGGTCAAACTAAAGGAATATTAATAAGACTCTTAAAGAAGCAAGCTTAACCTTGTTATATCTTTTTTAAGGAAGTAATGAGGCACTAAGCTAAAGTATGCTCTCAGTTTTGAATGGAATTATTTTGTTAAAAATACCTAGCTTTAAAATTTTCAATACTTTTGAGAACAAAACCAATTTTGCTCCACACATTGAACATCAGGTCTTCTTCAGGAGACATTAAAAACTATTATAAGAAGCAGCCAGCACCAAAATGTGAGGACAAATAAACCCTGTTAGCTAAAATGTAGCTCAAAGATATTTCAAAATACTTTTCTATTCATAAATTCAATCATAATCCTTTTTTTGTTGTTGCAAAGTTACAATGTTAGTATGCATAACAACTTTTCTTAGAATTAGATCCAATAGAAACATCTACGGACAACTTAGAAGAATTCTGATTTGTAAGAGAACATCTTTTGGGGCAAGGATCTGTGGTTGTTTGTTTTCTCCAGCTTGGCCCAAAGTGCGAATCCATACAGCTACCAACTTGCAGCAGAGGTTAGATACCGGATTTGGTTTTTGTACTGGGGTGAGGGTGACATGATATGGGCTGTCAATATCAATCATTTGTCATAGAAAATCAGTCCCTCATGGCCTTGGATTTTTTTTTCAATATAAAAATTCTATCTTCAATCGAAGTGGCCTTGGATTTCTCTGTAACTTTCTGTGGAGAGGAAGTGCCTATTTAGTTGGACCACTCTAAAAATATTCCCCCCAAAATATTAAAATATTAATATTATTAATATTAAATATTAAAATATTCCCAAAACTCTGGTGCACAACTTGAAACCTTAATTGTGGCTTGGAATGGTATGTGGCTTTGGATTGTGATAATGGTTCCCATTCAGAAATAGAAATAGCTCTTAGACTTATATACCATTCCATAGTGTTTACAGCACTCTCTAAACAGTTTACAGAATCACCATATTGCCCCCAACAGTCTAGGTCTTTATTTTACTACATTTACATTTACATTTACATTTATTTTACTGCATTTTAATCCCTGGTTTATAGAGGAGATCAGGGAGATGTAGACACCTAGAGTGCTACTAAAAAAAAGGAGCAAATCCAAATGGACAAAAGTGAGAACCTTTATTAGAACTTACCTTGCTTCTCTGCTTTTATTGTGTCTGGCCCTGTTTCAGGTGACAATATGATTTCTCAGTAAAGAATAGCTTGGGGAGACTGAGGGCTGCTGTAAGAAATACTGAATACAAAGTTGCAGGGTTTTTCTCAGAACTATATTCTTGCTGGGTCAATATTGTGAAAGCACCTGAGGCATCTGAGCTCACCTCAGTTCATTCAGTCATCTGGGAAAGATTTGAAGAGTCAGTCCTGAGGAAGTGGACAGGGGCCTTCTTGTTGTGAGTTCTGCCCTCTGGGTTCTGAATCTATGTCTGTTCTGGATGTTTAAGACATAATTCACACACAGACACACTGAGAGAGGGAGAGGGAGGGGAGAGAGAAAGAGAGAGAGAGAGAGAGAGAATGAATGAATTTTTACTGAAACTTTTAGACAAGATTAAAACTAACACAAAAAAGTAGATCACGAGATAGCTACAGATTGTCTTTTTGCCCCAATCTGCCTAAAAAAGGTTGGTTAGATGTTTTAAATAAATATTATAAATTTCAGCAGCAACAACAAAAACTCAGAATATTTTACTGTATAACTTTATTTATAGCCAGATGGATGAAGGCTTAATTTAAAAATATCATATATAGACATATACAGAAATGATTAGAGATGACTTAGCACAACACCAAAAATACCCTGAAATTTAACCTGCTTCCATTTTCCTCAATTTACTAGCTTCTTGGAAATTCCATTTTTAATCAGTGGCTATAGAAAACAATCCATACCACTTTTGGATTTACCAATTTTACTGAGTATTTAAAATAGGTTGTTTAAAATAGCATTGTTGTTTAGAATCAAGGTCAATTTTTATGAATAATGGATTTCTCTAACACTTGTGCTCAAGAAGGAAGGGGGTGGGATAATCTGACTCTGTACATGACCCAGAGCTATTTTTCACTCAAGAGAATGGAATATGTGTTATGTATCTGTGGTGGCAGGCTAGAGCATGAAATTTGTAGCCCTGGAGTATGGTTGAGAACTAGAGTTTCTCAGCTCAGAGTACAGTTTTGTCAGGTGCCAACAATCACCCAGCTTGAAAGTTGAAAAGCACAAGAGACAATGTCTGTAGAAGCATGGAAAGAAAGAGAAGTGCCAGAATTAAATAACAGTGGTATAAGAAGAGACTGTGTTAAGTGGTTTATGCTGGAATGCAGTAAACACTCTTATCTAGCCATGTCATATGTGTCTCAGAATCTTCAGCACGTTTTAAGCCAAAGAGTCTACTCTATATATGCCATATTGTCTCTGTGAGACTCTATTCTTCTCTTTCTCTATTCTTTGTAGCTGAAATTCTAACATTATCCATCCAAACACAAAATCAAAACATGACAATATATAAAAATAACATTCTTAATATCAAATAGTAAATCTGGCTGTTCTGCAGATGTTGACCAGCTGGTTTTCCGAGATGGAAGGTAGAATAGAATCATAAATGAAATTAATATAAAAAAATAATTGATGTAGATTGATGTTTCCATCTCAATATATTCCATACCTTTAATATAGTAATATAATGCCACAAATCAATTTCCCCCATGTATTATTGAGGTCATTTTTAATTGAGTCTTTCTTAATTTACTTCTAGACTTCATTGCAACATGTGATAAAGGTATTTAGCTGTTTTATCATTTTTGTTTCATACTTTTAAGAAATGAATTATTAGAGTTTTCTTTTTGACAGTCTGACTGTTTTTAAATGCATAAGAAATAATGTTTACATGATATTCTCTAGTGAACAGATTACATTTACTTTTCATTCCCAATTGAGCCTTTTTTAGTCATGAAGAACATATGGATTTGTGGAGATTGAGTTTAACTAGCTTCATCCAGCTCTAGTCTATTATCCACACACTGGGATGGAAACTTCCAAAATGAATATTTATAATCTCAAGATAAATGTTCATTCTCTTGATCAATGGAGTGCTTTGCCATTCCTACTGTGCACCTACTCTCTTTTTTGACTGATGAATATGCATGTGCAAATACATACACTGATCAAGTCATAGCACCCTGAAAAATGTTTCACTGAGTTTAGACATAGAATAATAATGTATTTATATATAGTTAAATTAATTTAAAAAGCATGGATGAAAATATTGGAAGTTTTTTAGTCAGTCATGCTGGGTAAGTGACTCCTTAAAATAAGTAAGTAGATAAAAATGCTGATTCCATATTTATCTGGGAGTTTATGATCTGTTTGATGGTTTGGTATAATTCTTAAAGGACTAGTCTAGAAACTGGGAGATTATGAGTTCTAGTCCCATATTAAGTACAAAGCAAACTTAGTGACCTTGGGAGCCAGTCACTTTCAGTCAGCCCTATGAAGAAGACAATGGCAAACTTGTCCAGACAGTTTCTGAGTTTGGACATGACTAAATGGAAGAAAACCAATTTTACCTGTGCACAGCTGTGGAAACATTTTTCCCATTTCTTTAATGTTAAAGTTACTGTAGAAAGTATATTTCGAACCTGGATGAAGTTGCAAATTTAAGCATCACTGTAAGCCATAAAATGTTATCTCAGGAATTTTTTTTAAAATGCCTTTTAAAATTCAGGTTATTTAGTGCCACCAGGATAGATGGGAAACTTTTTCACTTTCTTTAATCTAGTGGAACCTAGATAATTTTGTTAGTATTTGAATTAATATGCAAATCAGGGGTTTGAACCGGTGGAGCAATACATAAGTAAAATTTCAGAGTTAAGAGTATATGTGTTGTGTAATAAAATGGTGAAGTATTTAGATGACCAGATCTTAATTGGTTAAACAGTCTATACTTGTACCTTGCTTACATATGAGATTTGGATCCAGGAAAACAAGGTTTGCAGCAACTGTTTGGCAGAATCTCATCTGCCATCATCAGGCTTGTGTATTGGGTTCATCTGTGTGTCAGCCTAAGATTCTTCCAAAATGTTGCTACAACTTCAAAAGCACAACTGTAATGTCATGGGAAAATACCTGAACAAAGCTGAATACCATACATATAAATTCCCATGAAAAATTAAGAATGTATATATATATATATATATATATATATATATATA
This sequence comes from Naja naja, assembly GCA_009733165.1. Lineage (NCBI taxonomy): Eukaryota > Metazoa > Chordata > Lepidosauria > Squamata > Elapidae > Naja > Naja naja. The sequence goes on along the minus strand of CM019149.1, from coordinate 115,670,231 downwards.
TATATATATGTAGGTCTTGGTGTATTCGGGTCTTGTCCCGTGTAAGATTGAGATAAGATTGAGATAAGATTCAAATACTCCAAGACCTACATACCTTTACCCGTGAAAATCTACGAAAACAAATATATATATATGTAGGCCTTGGTGCATTCGGGTCTTGTCCCGTGTAAGATTGAGAATACCTTGGCGACGTTTCTACGAGATCCCACTCGCCATCTTCAGACTGGTGTCTTCGGCTTTGTGCTTGTGCCAGCGCTTGTCCCAGCAGACATGATCTGGGTTATTTTAAAAAATGAGGGGGAAATATCTGATCAAGGTGAAACAGGATAGGACTGGGACAATAACACAGTAAATATTGCCTAGAAGTATTATTTTTAAAAAAGAAATGGACAGCTTTTCAAATCAGATAGATAGATAGATAGATAGATAGATAGATAGATAGATAGATAGATAGATGAGAGAGAGAGAGAGAGAGAGAGAGAGAGGCAGGCAGGCAGGGAGGCAGGCAAGCAGGCTTTGGATCGTATCATAGTGACATACCATAGTATCATTGTGGTAATGATAAAAGGTAGGAGAGACATAGGCAAGTAGCAAACAAAATAGAATAGTGTCTTAAGAAGAAGATGAACACATCATTTCTGTTATGTATGTAGGTTTGAATGTCATTGCTTTAGTTTGAATTGTTCTTGTAAAATGTCAAATAAGATTGGTTTAAATAGTGCAGGAAAACCCTGCACTCTGATTGGCTGGCAACTACGGCTGCTGGCTATAAGAAGCAGCCATAGCCCAGCCAAGACGGGTCCATTCGAGCTGTAGTCACTTAATAAACTCTTCACTGAAGCTCTTCGCGTCTGGCTCTTCATGCAAACTTAACACTGGCGACGAAGGTGGGATTGCCCTGAAGAAGAGACGACGCAGAAGACAAGCAGAAGAGCGAGATGGCTGCACTGAACACCCCCCCAGCCCCGTTCGATCTGGCGGCAGAAGACTGGGAATCGTATGCGGATCGCTTCCAAATGTATTTGGAGGGAAACGACCTCGCCGACATCCCCGAGAAGCGGAAGAGGGCGGTATTTCTCACGCACTGCGGTCCAGCAGTCTTCAAGATGGCGAAGGCATTGGCAGGAGCTGCAGACTTGAAGGTAATGGAATGGCCTGATTTAGAAAAGCTTTTAAGAGCCCATTACACCCCACAAGTATCGTGCCTCATTAAGAGACACGAGTTTTATCATCGGGATCAAGGGGAAAGTGAAAATGTTAACGACTTCGTGACAAGTTTAAGGGACATTGGGGGTGCTTGTGAGTTTACCAACTTAGAAGAGGCCATGCGTGATCGGTTTGTTCTAGGCCTTAAAGATAAGGTCTTACAGAGCAAATTACTAATGAAACCTAAGATCAGGTTTAAGGAGTCCACAGAGGAAGCTGTTTCAGTGGAAGCAACCAAGTCCTCAGCAGCAGCCTTGAAGAAAATTAACAAGGCCTCAAGCCATTCTGATGTGGAAAAGTCCACAACAACCCATTGCGAGCAAATAGAGTCTGATTCAGACTGTAGTGAGGTGGAGGAAGGAATTTATAGACTCAGAATGGAGAAGAAAAGGAAAGACCTTGGAAGACAGAGGCAAGAATTTTATTGCAGAGGCTGTGGGGGGGCCACCCCCGCACTGAATGCAAGTTTTTAGACACCATCTGCCTACATTGTGAGAAAAGAGGTCACCTAGCAAGAGTCTGCAAATCATCCAGAACTCCACCTAGTAGGAAGAAATTTTAGAGACCACTGACCACTCCAGATGGGAGACACCCATAGTCACACCAGTCAAGACTGATGGGTCAGTAAGAATCTGTGGAGACTATAAGGGGACATTGAACCATGAACTTCAACAGAGCGCATATCCAGTTCCAGTGGTGCATCATTTATTACATTCACTTGGCAGGGGTACAGTCTTTGCCAAATTGGATCTGGCCCAGGCATATCAACAACTAACAGTTGATGATGCCACTGCAGAGGCCCAAACCATTGTGACTCATAGAGGTGCTTTCAAATGTAAAAGGTTACAATTTGGAGTAAGCATGGCACCAGGCATCTTTCAAAGCCTTATGGAAAGAATGCTCCAAGGACTGCCAGGGTAGTGCCTTACTTTGATGATGTGTTAATCTCTGCTGAAAATGACACTCAGTTACAAGAAGGACTCAGAGAAGTCCTTACCAGATTCAGGAAAGCGGGATTAAAAGTCAAGGAAGAAAAATGCACTCTTAAAACTGACAAGGTTGAGTTCTTGGGCTACATGATTGACAAGCATGGCATCCACCCTACAGATGCCAAGGTTCAAGCAATCAAAGAAGCCCCTAGACCTAAATGCGAAACAGATTGGCAAGCTTTCCTTGGACTCATTAACTTTTATCACATGTTCCTACCTCAGAAGGCAACCATTGCTGAACCATTGCACAGATTACTTGATAAAAAGTCTGTTTGGGTCTGGGGCAGGAAGGAACAATCAGCATTTAACAGTATTAAAAGACTAATCACGTCTGATGCTGTACTGATACAGTTCTCGGAGAATTTGCCTGTTGTACTGACTTGTGATGCATCCCCTTTGGAGTGGGGGTTGAGCCACAGGCTTCCCAGTGGAAGAGAAGCCCCTATTGCATTTTACTCTCGCACTTTGACCAAAGCAGAGAGGAATTACAGCCAATTGGACAAGGAGGCATTGGCAATTGTTGCAGCTATCAAGAAATTTCATGAATATCTGTATGGGAAAACATTTACCATTGTCACAGATCACAAACCTTTGTTAGGCGTTGTGGCAGGAGACAAGCCTACACCTACTATCCTGTCACCAAGAATGCTGAGGTGGACTGAATTTCTTGCTGCTTATTCATACAAACTTATCCACAAGCCTGGCAAGGACATTGGACATGCTGATGCACTGAGTCGTTGCCCACTTCCTTGCCACAAGGAGGACTTTGAACCTGAAACACACACCTTTTTCCTAGAAACTGTTGCCAAGCTTCCAGTTCATGCTGCTGAAATTGCCAGAGAGACTGCCAAAGACACTGTGTTGGCTCCTGTTATAGGCTGGATTAAGAAAGGTTGGACTCTTCAAGATCTACCTCACCTTGCCCAACCTTTTAAATCCAGGCAAACTGAATTATCTGTATTAAGAGGATGTATTTTGTGGGGTAACAGGGTGGTTATTCCTGCAAAACTGCAAAGAGAGGTTTTGGAAATGTTACATGAGGGTCATCCTGGTATTGTAAGGATGAAAGGTTTGGCCAGGAGTTATGTATGGTGGCCAGGTATTGACAAAATGGTTGAAAATTGGGTTGCATCTTGTCCCAACTGTCAGGTAGTCAGGCCTGCACCACCTCTCGCCCCCACACAGGAATGGGAATGTCCTAGGGGCCCATGGTCCAGGATTCACATTGATTTTGCTGGCCCTACCAGAGGGCACACCTTTCTTATTATAGTAGATGCATATTCCAAATGGCTAGAGGTAATCCCCATGGCATCCACCACAACTGATGCTGTCATCAAACAGCTCAAAAAAACTTTTTGTAACCCACGGGTTACCTGGTGTTCTTGTCTCTGATGATGGCCCTCAATTTACATCCAACCTTTTTGAATCCTATTTAGCACAACAGGGTATCAGACATGCCCTTACTGCCCCTGGGCACCCTTCAGCTAACGGCCGGGCTGAACGCATGGTATGTTTTACCAAAGAGAAGCTTCAGCAACTGGGTCCTGGTGACATCACTGAGAAAGTTGAAAAACTTCTTAGTGTTCAGCACATCACTCCTAACCCATCTAATAACTTATCCCCAGCAGAGTTGTTGATGGGTAGGAAACTTAGGTCTTCCCTTGACCGCCTTCATCCCATTTACGCACCCAACGCACCACTAGATTCCACTTCCAAAGTTCACACATTCAGTGTGGGTGATTCTGTTTATGCTAAGAACCTTATGGGTGAACCTTTGTGGATTCCTGCTGAGATAACTCAGATCACAGGCCCTCATTCTTACAGGGTGCAAACAGAGGATGGACTCCTCTGGAGCAGGCACATTGATCAGCTTAGATCCAGGTTCTCTCAGGAACATCGCACTTGTTCCTCTCTAGTTGCCTCACCTGATGTCAATTCTAGGGGAAGGGAGGAACAGGAGGAAAATCAGCAAGCAAGAATCAACCCCAGGTGTAATGAGCCATTACGACAGGAACCATTCCAAAACCTGTCACAATGCCAAAATCCATCCTTAGAAGTGGAAGATTGTACATCACTACCTGACTTGGGTGCTGACATTGGGCTGGAGATGGGTTGGGAGGGGAGACCAGATTCTAACAATCAAACAGGGTCTTCTTTCACAGGAAGTCCCAGTATGGAAATGTCAGCAGACACATTTCCTTTCTCACTGGGTGAGAATGTTAAAACTTCTGAACCATGAAGGTCTCAACGTACACGCAAGAGCCCCACCTATTTAAAGAATACATTAGATAGGTTGGGGTTTGGTATGGACTGAACCTAGTGGGGAGGGGTGTTATGTATGTAGGTTTGAATGTTATTGGTTTAGTTTGAATTGTTCTTGTAAAATGTCAAATAAGATTGGTTTAAATAGTGCAGGAAAACCCTGCACTCTGATTGGCTGGCAACTACGGCTGCTGGCTATAAGAAGCAGCCGTAGCCCAGCCAAGACGGGTCCATTCGAGCTGTAGTCACTTAATAAACTCTTCACTGAAGCTCTTCACGTCTGGCTCTTCATGCAAACTTAACAATTTCATCCTCTTTGTGTGTCTGATATTAGTTTATTACAATTATGATTGGAACAATCCAGCAAATTTAAGCACTTCAGCAACTGTTCCATATTTACACTTACTGACAGATGTTCTTTATAACTTTCCTGTTGTCCATCAGAAGGCATCTTGTCTTTAAAAATAATGATCATCTCATAATGTCTGAAAAGTGGTATATATTGGTGAAAGATGCTGCCAGTTTAAACATTCCCAGCAGAGCTGAATCCTTTATATAATGTCAGAAGGTGCAGAATTTTTCAAAGCAGAGCTTCTATTTCGAGAAGCTCTATCTCACGATCTAAAATCCGCCCACAATGCATTTGTGTAGTCAGGGATGGAGTGGCCCATTATGGAAAGAAAGAAAAATGATTATATTCTAAAGTTACTTCAGGATTTTCAAGAGTTGAAAATAATCCGCTGTAATTTAATGGAAAAAGAAATATCACTACCTTATAAGCCCACTTCAGTCATTCTTTCTTTATTATTCCTCCCACCCCCATTTCCACATTTCTTCTTTGAAGCTAAGCCCTTGATGGATTAGCCCAATGCTAAAGAAAATGCCCTCTTTTATGCATGAAAGCTTTATAATTGCTGCAGAAAGATGCTTAGTTGTTCATAATATACATATAATCAGATTAGTATTGAATCTTACCTGAGCTGAGAATGTACAAATCATCCAATTTGTGAATATTTTAGTATGATTTTTTTAATTTTAAAAAGTGTCTCTTTTTTGCTGCCCTTAGAAAATGCTAGGCACAACTATTACATGAAACAGAGCAGGTAAAATTTTAATATCCCAGGAAACGAAGCTTTAATCCTCTGAAGATTTTTAAGGGCTAATAATTTTATGTTCTGGATATGCCATTTAGTAATAAAATCTGGCTTGTACACTTATATTCTAGAAACAGATAAAACTGACAAAATCTTCTCTCAGAGTTTGGTGCCATGACCACCTCTCATCCTCTAATTGATTTTGCCATGTGTTATTTTAACTTCTCCTTTGAACGCAGTATATAGTTGAATTGGAAATGGAAAAGAACAAAAGTGAAATATATGAAACCATTAAAATTTCAAAACATTCTCTGTATAACAATTCTTAACAATGTAACTATAAGAATAATTATGAGAAATAAGCCAAGTTGTAAAGTAATATGAAGTCTGGGTTCATAGATCACAGGAAACTATAAAAGGATTGGTGGGCTTAGCAGGTCCGAAACATATCCATTTTAGTATCTTTTTTATTACTAGTATTAATATCTAAAAATTTAAACACATATTTAATGTATATATATTCATATGTATGTGTGTGTGTGCACACACATATGCACACACACATGCACACACAGAAATATACTTAGAAATATTTTTTTCTGATTTCAACAACAGTTACAGCCAGCTAAGCATCTGAAGATGGACATATTTGCTTTTTGTCTTCTGCGGCATCAGTATATGTTCTTTATAATTGTCTGATTAATTCTTTGTTATTTTATTGTTATTATTTTATTATCTTAAATATTATCATGATTTTCAGGACCATTAACAAACTATAGTTCTTCTCATGAATGAAGGCAAATGCATACGTGTCCCAGGATAATCTTGCAGGATCCAATCTGGATCGGTCACCGGGACCAGAGATTTTGTCTTCAGAGCTTTTGGATTCGTGCTGAAACCCATCTTCAGGGAACTTCTCTCTAGCCATAATAATGATAATTTCTATTATCATTATTAAACATTTTCATCCTGTCATTTTTATAATGAAAATTTAGTAAGCTGAAATTGTGATCCACTGCCTTTCAAGGCCATCTATTTTATTAGAACAGAAATCAGATGGAACAACAGATAAGTCTAACCTTCAATAATAAGTAATGACTTTTTAAGAAATACTGAAGCTTGGTTAAGAGCCATTGGTCTACTGAATATACTAGGGTCTTAATATATCTACTGTATTTCCATTTTAAAATGATTTATATGAGCAGTGGTGGCATATATGTCCCTTTTATACGCACATTCAGTTATTATAAAGTCTATATTCTATGTGCAGAGAAATAATATTTTCCTTCTTCATTAATTACTAATGTCAGGTAGTGCTCCATTCAAAATCCAAGAAAGAAATACTTAGACTCTCCATGAATTAGAGAAAAGATATCTTTTACTGGAAATCAAGTGGTAGCAACAAAAGAATTCTGAATCTGAGAGAATGAGCGCGAAAATCACATATACAAAGTGATGGTAACGTTCCCACCCACAATAGTTCAAGCAGGCTACCCAATTAAAAGTTGTGGATAACGTCATGTGGGCATCTCCAGGTGGTGATGAGGCCTCTGTCCATTGACCTTGGCATATTTTGATAAAGAGCTGCGGCTGCGCATAGCATAAGACAAAAATCAAAGCAAGAAACACCCCCCAACTGAGATACCTCTTCTTAACAAAACCTCCAGCTCACTTCCCATAATCAAGTCCCCCCTCCTCCCCATTACTTATGACAGCCAAAAGATGCAAAGCAAAAGAAGGAAATCTTGAAGGCTGACATTCGGCCCTCCTGCAAAAGAGACGTTAGTCCTATAAAAGAGAAAAATAAAAGGTAAAGGAGAAAGATACATATAACACCACAATAATATAGTCTAGGGTTTATCAGGATATTTAGTACGAAATGCCTTGATTGCCCTAGGGGCTCTAACATCTTTTTCATTCACCCATTCAGACTGGGAAGGAGGGAAGTGTTTCCAAGCAACTAAGTACTGGAGTCGACCTCTATGTTTTCTAGAGTCTAGAAGTCCTTAACTTCGAAATGCTGTTCACCTTCAATTAGTAATGGCACGGGGGGATCGGGCTGAGCCAGTCTCAAGTTGGATGTGTGTTCCGGTTTTAAGAGACTGACATTGAAAACAGGGTGGATCCGTCGGAGGGTCTTGGGTAATTGCAGTTGGACCGCCACAGGATTCACAATCCTTTCAATCAGGAAAGGACCAACATATTTAGGACCAAGTTTCTTTGATTTTTGTGTAGTCTTCAAATATCTAGTGGAAAGAAACACTTTATCCCCTACTTGATATGATTTTTCAGGAGATCTTTTTTTATCTGCAAATTTTTTATGAGCTTGATGAGCATCATCTAATGCCTTCTTGGACAACTGGCCAGTTAAGCTGGAGCTGGGTTATCCACTCATCCAGGGACTGAATGTTAGGTTTCTCCTGTGGAAGCTCGGGTATAGGCACAAAATCTTGCCCTGAAGCCACCTTAAATGGGGTAAACCCAGTACTACTATGTATCGAATTGTTATATGCCACCTCAGCAAATGGTAGTAGGTCAGTCCAATCGTCTTGTTGATAATTTATATAGCATCTAAGATACTGTTCCAATACAATTAATCCTCTCACATGCCCCATTGGTCTGTGGATGGTGGGTAGAGCTTAAGCCCTGGGCGGAGGCCAATAACTTCAGGAATTCCATCCAAAAGTTTGAAGTGAACTGGACACCCCTGTCTGAGATTATGCATTCAGGAACCCCATGTAACCTGTAAATGTGTAAAATGAACAATTTAGCCAACGTTTTAGCAGATGGGATCTTCACACAAGGTATGAAATGCACCTGTTTGGAAAACAAGTCAGTTACTACCCAGATAACTGTATTTCCCCCACTTTCAGGTAATTCCACTATAAAATCCATAGAGATCTCTCTCCATGGAGCAGTTGGTCTAGCCACATTTTGTAGTAAGCCTGCCGGTTTACCAGGAGGCCGTTTAGCCAAGGCACAAATAGGACAACTGACCACATAAGTCTCAATGTCCTTCTTCAAGGTAGGCACCAAAATTGCCTCTTAATCAAATGTAAGGTTTTCACGAACCCAAAGTGCCCTGCAGCTTTAGAGTCATGAGCTTGTTGTAAGATTTGGTTTCTCAATTTCTCCGGCACATATAATTTGGCCCCAACCCATGCCAATCCATCTCTCACCATACAGTTATTTGAATGAGTTAGAAACCAATCATCAAATTTCAAAGCTTCTTTCAATTGGGTAGATAAATCATTTGATAAATCAACTTCTTTCTTTTTCTGGGCTCGGGTAACCACTGGAGCCGCCAACTGTTTGGTGGGGATGACGGGCCGGACCACTTCTTGATGGACACTATTATATTGAGGTAATCTGGACAAAGCATCGGCCATGAAGTTTCCCCCCCCCGGAATGTACTTCAATGAGAAATTAAAAGCGTTTAAAATACTGCCCAGCTAATTTGCTTGGGAGACAATCTTCGAGGCATTTTCAGAGCCTCCAAATTTTTATGATCTGTCCACACCTCAAAGGGGTGTTTTGCCCCTTCTAGGAAATGCCTCCAGGTTAACAGAGCCCAGTGAACTGCAAAAGCTTCTTTTTCCCAGATGGCCCATCGTCTTTCAGTTTCAGTTAATTTATGGGAAGTATATGCACATGGTTGCAAAGTCCCCCCATCGTTTGCCTGTAGTAAGACTCCCCAACTGCTACATCACTTGCATCTGCTTGAATTACAAAAGGGGCATCCATGTTCGGATGTATCTTCGGGCTATGCTAAATTAGAATGTGTTTCTCGTGTCCCGGAAACTATAAACAGTTTTTACCTTCACTTTTTTCCCCATGAGTGAAAAGTAAGTTATCACAGATCCCCTATTTGGCAAGATAAAAAAACACCTATTACTAGATTTTATAATAAGGTATGTTCCTTTTTGATAAATTTCTGTGCCCATTGCTTAATTAAACAGATAGATTTTTTTTGAATTCACAGGTACCTTTACCTTTTCTTACCAGACTCTAAATTAGGACTCCAAATTATGCCTGTGTATTGCCTGCTATACCAACCCTTTGAAAGCTTAAAACATTTTTTTAATGAAAGCAGAGAGATGGAGTGATCTGCTTGATAATAAAGCTTAGCTTTAATGCCAGCTCCATGCTGTTACAGCATATTACTAAACAGCAAGAAATGTGGCACAGATGTTGTGGCAGCCATATTTTACACTCTCCAAAAGGTCATGTCGCTTGTTATTTCATTCAGAATCAATATTAAGTGAGCGTTCCAAATTTCAGCTGTCACTTGAATTTATTGCTGCAAAGCAAAGCTGAAGGGTTTTCGACTGTGATTCTAGCAAGGTAACACATTACTAATATAAGGACACTTTAGGAGAAACAGGTGACCCACATACAAGTAGAAAAGGTCAGTTTAAATATCTAGGAGAAATATTGTAATGGCGGCAATCATCAGGCAGGGTTCACAAATCGACAAGATTGCTATTGAACAGAAACAGCAGATTCAGACAAAGTAACATTGGCTAAACATCACAGTTGGCTTTGGCAGAAGTGTCACCATAAACATGGATACGGATGATCAGAGAACCTCAAGGACAGAACTGAGCCCTTAAGAGGTTACAACCCTTTGAATGTTGTGTTTGAAAGATATAGTTCTTTTTGCAGAGTGCTATTATTTATTATTTGATAGAAGTCAGACTATATTCAGGTAAGTGGGTCACTGAAAGCGATTCCATCTTTTGCATGAAAGAAAAATCCTTTTTTAATTTCTTCAACATGGTAAATCCTTACATGTTTGTATATGTATACAAAACAGGCACAGTACACATATTAGTAAAGTTGGGAAACTGCTGCAATGAGATTATACATTGACTTGGAAAGGTAGAGCCCAATTCATCAATTGAATCAAACAAATTTGCAAAGTTTTCAGTTTTTCACTATTCTGTTGTGTGAATCAGCTATAACCAGGGGTGGATTCTATGGTTCGGCCTGGTTTGGGTGAACCATTAGCTCTGAGGATCACCTGGGAGCAAACCAGTTCAGTTTGCTCAACAATCAGCTGTTGTGCCCACTCACCTACCCATTCAGACTCTAGGCTGTGCTTTATATCCTGTTTTTCAAGCTCAGCTGATTGGCGCAGCACAGCAGATTGCCATGTGTCAGCTGCTTAACACACAGGGATTGTTGGAGAAGGTCAGTAGCAAGCAAATGCTCACTGAACTGTTTGTTACATTGGTTGAATTGCGCTCCTGGTTATAACTCTAAATAGACAATTAAAGAAGCTTCATTCAGTTCACTAATGAGAATGATCAGGACAGAAGGAAAGCACATGGGTCATTCAAATCTTGTAGACACATCTTTATCTACTCCTTTATCAGTGTTAAGGATCCTTTGAAGAAGACCTTTCATACAATAAAAGTATTAGTAATGGATATAGCCTAATCATATAAAAGTAAAAAAATAGTTCATTCCAGGAAAGTCTATTCAAACACAAACGGTAGGTGCATTTCTGCTTTTTATAGCACTTGCCAGGAAAAAAAATCTGAAGAAACTAATAATGCTTTACTTGGTAAAGTGTGTTTTACTGTGCAAAGATCAATTAACCAGGATTTAGATAGTTGTCACATTCTGACTTGTTTAAATTGGGACTATGATATCTGGATTGCAAAAATCCAGATGTCCACTAGAGGATAGAAATCTGCTATCCATATTTTTCAGAACATAAGCAGGAATCATAAAGTAGTTCTTGATGAGAAGAGAATTTATCACTTTCTCTTTTCATAAGCCAGAATGGATATTATTGTTCACTGTTTACACTCCTGAGGAAAGAGAAATATTAAAAATATTTTTAATTATTCCTTATTTTTATTTTTATTTGCTTTTTTATATGTAGTCTATGTTCATATTACTAAATCATTTTAACACAGTTTCAAAGCTGTGTTTCTGTCCATCTTTTTTGTTTTATTGGTTTATTCTTGCTCTTTGACTTTTCTTATATTTCATATCACAATCTTCCTTATTCCTTTTTTAAGGCCATCATCAGATTTCCCATAGTTATTAGCCATTATGGCTCTGGACAATTTAGAATTTCACATAATGCTTTTTATTAAAATATGGGGACAATAGACTAAGCCTTAGTTGTTTCCATGCCAGATGCAGCATTCTTTGCTAATGGGAAAGACATTACTTGTTACATTTTAGGCAATATGCCACAAGTACCACTTAAGTCTATCCCTAACATACTCATTCTAGTCTACGTAAAATAGAATTAATAACCTAGAAAATGCCTTGCAAGCCTATATAATCTTACCCACATTCCACCAACTAAGGGATATGATTAGTGTACTGCCTTTTCTGGAGAGAATAAGTTCATTAAAGTTCATTCAATTAAGTTGAAACAGGAAGACAATAATCTTTGAATGTGAATCTTTGCAATATATTTGCAAATGCAATGATGGATAAATCAAACATGGTACCAAAAAATGTATTTCCCACAGATAACAAGTTCTGATCTACATCAATTGCTTACATGACCCAATGGAAAACAGACCATGCAAAATGAAGTCCCTCTAGTTTTCTGAATGACCCCAACAAGCATTTCCCTCAAAGACTAAATTAAATCTTCAGCCAAGAACTTGTGCCAGCCTGCTTTCAGACAATAAAGGCTTTTTAAACTGAAAAGTTAATACTGCTATAGCAGGTGCTGAAATTCATGAAACAAGAGAAGTAGGAACACCTGCTAAATTCAGCTAACAATCATTACATTGTTTCAGATGAGTTCACAATTAGGTAGAAATTCTCCTCATGTGTGCTTCATTCAGAAGGGACTTGCCTCCAGCTCCTTATTAAAGAGGTATGAATCTTACTATTCAAATGAGTTCCTACTTCATTTGTGTAAGTGTGAATTGATTTTGTTATATAAATGGCATTTGTCTCTTAGAAGTCAGTAGCTGATATTGTGTATAATGAATTGCCATTTTATCGGTCAAACCTTTCCTTATATTGTAACAATGTACACCATTGGATACTGTATATGAAAGGGTCCATGAGAGACGTCAGAAATATTTTTTTTCCATTTCTGTGCCAGATTTTCTAGATTATTTTTATGTTTCAGAAAAAAATGGAAATTATTATGAAATGGTTCCTAATGTTTTCATACATAATACATAATATGATTACGATCCAAAGAAACTGGTCTGTGATTCTAAGTAAACCTCAAAAACCATTTGAGATTTCAGAAATCCATTAAAATTATATTTTTAAAAAAGGTGCAGAGATTATTTCAGATTCAGGGAATGAGATTGTGTTTCAGTGATGTATAATGAGCCTTGTTTTCCCCCTTTTCAGGCTTATCTTATCCCTGAAACCATTTTCTTTTAATGTTTGATATACTGGAAGACAATCTATATTATACAGTCTCTTTTTATTTTTACTACAGTTAATAATTTCTTGTTTTTTATGCTTATTTTTCTTCAATATATAAACCAGAATTCTCAACAGTCATTAGAAATGGACAATTTTGTGATGGTTTTTTTAAAGCAACAGTGTTGTGTTCACATACTTCATGATGATATATGGCAGGGCTGTCAAACTCCCGGCCCGCAGGCTGCTCATGCCCACGCCCATTTTAGCTAAGGGGGAAAAAGTCCCAATACATCATGTGATGCCACCGTGACAACATGAGTTTGACACTCCTAATATATAGTATCCTTCCTGATTTGAAATACAATGAAAACTGCCTATTAATTTTGATATTCAGTGCTTATTACATACTGAGGTTAGTGCTAATACTTGTGGCTGTTGTGGCCCACCAGCTGCCAGTGGAGTTCGTGGCAGAATCGGATGAGGAGGAGGTTGGGGAGGAACTTGGGCCAGTTCTGGAGTCTGGGGAAGGCTCTGATGGATGCTTTGTGTCAGATTCAGAGATAGAGCTAGGGCCGTCCGACGTTTTCCAGCCACTGGAGAGACAGCTGCCTTTGGAGGCTGATATGAATGAGGAGAAAGAACAGCTGGGGCCTGCATGTATGTGCAGAGCTGTTAGGAGAGGGGAACAATGGAGGACAAGGAGTCGACTTCGGAAGCAAATGGCCCCTCCCTGGCTGGGGAATAAATAGAAGGAAAGGGGACTGGTTGTCATAGGAGACAACAGTTAATCTTTCTGAATATTTTGCTCATTGTGTTTTGTGCCACAGAGATTGCTTGCCATAACTTAATTTGCAGCCTTTTGGTTGGAAGCTCATGGCCTTGCAATTATTGCAAGGAACTGATAAGGTCTGTTGCTGCTGTTAACTCTTTGAATGACCCTTGCCTGCAATTTTTGGTGGGTGAATGCAGTTAATTCACAAGAAGTAAATAAAGAGGGGTTTTTCGTGACAAGGGGTCTGTTTCTTGCTTCTGCTATGGCTGGGTCAGAACAGTGGCATGAATTGATTACTCTAGGTCAGGGCCGTCAAACTCCTGGCCCATGGGCCAAATGCATCATGCTCTGGCCATGCCCACGCCCAGTTTAGCAAAGGGGAAAGAAGTCCTGTTATGTCATGTGACGACATGAGTTTGACACTGTTGCTCTAAGTTATTCCATCAAAAGCATCTGGTTTTTAAAGGCTATTTTTTATTTTCACCTTCATATTGTGAGTAGAGAACTTCTAATTCACCTTCTATTATTGATCAAATAATTCATAGCTTGATTCCATCTTTTTTAAACTTTGTGTATGCCAACAATAATACAAATAAATCAAAGTCCTCATTGCCCACTAGCATGTACATTTATTCATCAGAAGTCTTATTATAAAATGTCTATGGGATTGCACAGAGCTGCAATGCCAAAGAGATTTATTTATGAATAACTTTTAATGACTTCTGAAGGACTAACTTTGTAGAAAACTGCACTCAGTCTTTCTATAAAACACTATATCTGAAAGACAAGTCTGGCTCTGCATAGTAGCATTGGTAATAAATAAGTCTCTCCTAAAAGCTTTAATTTGTGTTTCAGGGTTATTGCTATATAGATTTCTTTTCATTTGGTTTGCAAAGAAAGCAGATGCCTTGTTTGCTCTGATATTATGATGCTACCTAAAAAGACCAAGCACTTCAAGTAGTAAAATCCATCTTAAATATATGTAATTTGTTTCTAGAAATAATAAATATAAAGAGCTTTGGTGGCTCAGGCTGTAAATGCCTGCTCTTAAGATCCAGCTGTCTACAACTACTGTAGGCTCGAATCCCACCAGGCTCAAGGTTGACTCAGCCTTCCATCCTCTCGGGGTAGGTAAATTGAGGACCCAAGATTGTTGGGGGCAATTAGCTGACCTTGTAAAAATGCCGCTTAGTAATAAGCAGGCATATACAATGGAATGAAGGCTATTGCTGAGCACATTGGATTGTGCTCCAAAAATTGTGAGCCGCCCTGAGTCTTCGGAGAAGGCCGGCATATAAATGTAATTAAAAAAATAATAATAATAATAATTTAATTTTATATATATATATATATATATATATATATATATATATATATATATGTAGGTCTTGGTGTATTTGGGTCTTGTCCCATGTAAGATTAAGAATACCTTGGCAACGTTTCGACGAAATCTCATCCGTCATCTTCAGGCTGGTGTCTTCAGCTTCGTTCTCCTGGGAGAAGTGTGTGATCATGGCTGTTTTTCCCTTTTAAACTCTAGAGTTGGCTGTGTTGTTACTTCTTGATTGGTTTGTGGAGTTGATGTATGCAGATTGGATGGCTTTTTCCTGAGACCCTGTGTGGCTGAGGTGCTGGCTGTGTGTCTCTCAGCCTTTTGTGTTGTAACGACCTGGGTAATGGGCTGTGTGATGACCTTCTGAGTTCTATTGTTGTGATGTCCTGGGTGTGGTGCTGTAATCTCCTGGGTCATTGTCTCACATCACAGCCTTCCACCCAGGATACTACATCACAGAACTCAAGAGATCACAACACAAAACATCAGGAGGTTGCAACACAGACAACGACCCAGGAGATTACAGCACCACACCCAGGACATCACAACAATAGAACTCAGAAGGTCATCAAAGACGAATACCATATATATACAATATATATATATATATACGGGACAAGACCGAATACACCAAGAAATACATATATATATATATATATATATATATATATATATATATATATATATAATATATATATATATCTTGGTGTATTCGGGTCTTGTCCCGGTAAATTGAGAATACCTTGGCACGTTTCGACAATCTCATCCGTCATCTTCAGGCAGGTGGTGTCTTCAGCTTCGTTCTCCTGGAGAAGCTGAAGACACCAGCCTGAAGATGACGGATGAGATTTCGTCGAAACGTTGTTCCAAGTTATTGCTCAACCTTACACGGGACAAACCCGAATACACCAAGACCTACATATATGATATATATATATATATATATATATATATATATATATATATATATATATATGTAGGTCTTGGTGTATTCGGGTCTTGTCCCGTGTAAGATTGAGAATACCCTGTTGGTTTGTCCATGCAAAATTTGCCCAGCCACATACATTGGACAAACCAACAGAGAATATGCACGCATCGCAGAACACAAGAACGCAGTCAGAAAAGAAGAAAAAACTTCCTCCCTTTTCCAGCACCTTAAAGCCACAGGACATGAAATTGATTTTGAGGGATCCAAACTTATCTCCAATACTGAACACTTCAACAAGAGAATAATTAGGGAAGCCATCGAAATAGAGAAACACCCCATAACATGAATAAACGGATGATACTTCCCACCTACCAGACATCTGGAAACTAGCCCTAATCAACAAACGAGTCCCAGCCACAAAAACCAACACCGGACCCAAAATAACACATGATGCCACCACCAATCTCCTTCACCAGACTCAAACCCAAGCCCACGCCACAGATGAAAGGCAACCACCACCCAGAAACCAGACCATGGCTGCAACACCAGCTGCTACACCCCCCTCCGACCCCCAAACTAAGCAAACTGACACATGCTACAAACACATAGCCAGACCTCAAACTCGGAGCCAAACCAAGGCCCAGAATGTCACATCACAGCCTTCCACCCAGGATACTACATCACAGAACTCAGGAGATTACAACATAAAACATCAGGAGGTTGCAACACAGACAACGACCCAGGAGACTACAGTACCACACCCAGGATGTCACAACAATAGAACTCAGAAGGTCATCACACAGCCCATTACCCAGGTCGTTACAACACAAAAGGCTGAGAGACACACAGCCAGCACCTCAGCCACACAGGGTCTCAGGAAAAAGCCATCCAATCTGCATACATCAACTCCATCAACCAATCAAGAAGTAACAACACAGCCAACTCTGGAATTTAAAAGGGAAAAACAGCCACGATCATGCACTTCTCCCAGAAGACGAAGCTGAAGACACCAGCCTGAGATGACGGATGAGATTTCGTCGACATTGCCAAGGTATTCCTCAAACGGGGAAGGGTGACCCTAAATATATATATATATATATATATATATATATATATGAGC
>CM019149.1:115627376-115652162 GCA_009733165.1 Naja naja | reverse complement strand
ATTTGCATTTGTAGCTCTTTATAGTGATCTTTAGAATCCATAAACCTTTTCAGTTCAATGTTAGACTGCAGTTAAGGTTCTGAACTGGGCAAAGTCAATGTATATGGAGTATAATGTTAAATCCCTCTTCCTGCAGAAATTCACACTTAGAGATGTTTTCTGAAGAAACAATATCATAGGTACAATACTGAGGCAGGTCATAATTTTTTATTGTTATAATATAACAATATAAATAATTTTATTGTTATCCTGGGCTAAACACATTGAGTTATAAGCGTATTCCACAGTTTTGGGTCTATACCTATCAGTCTCCGCATTCTTCATTTAAGGTTTATGTTTTTCAGATCTTCATGAAATGTTTGACACCAGGTGTTCTTTGACCTCCCTCTTTTCTCTGACTGACTGGTGGGATCCATTGATTGCAATCTTTGCTGGACATTGCTCACATGTGAGGATGTCCAGCAAAGCTCATCCTTTGTTCTGTCACTATCTCAGAAAAGCTTCAGGAATTACTTCTTTGTAGAATTGCCTCATTTGTGACATGATCATATTTTCATTGTGGATACATAAATTCTAAATGAGAGTTACTAGCAAAACAAATAATACATTAATAATTTGCTCTTATGTGCCTGGATAATATGAAACATTGGATACTATTCAGATGAAACATCGGATACTATTCAGAAGAAAATGCAAATAACAACTTCCATCTTATGAGGTCATCCTGCAAACAACATAGACTTTATGATACACATGCATAACTGTACCATTTACACAAAGTAATCATAATGCACAAACACTTGGAGTACTAGTTCAAGATCTTTGGTTGTCTTCCAATTTTATTCAATCACACTAATTTAAACTAAAATTGATTGAGCTATCTGACATATATTAAGTCAGACTTAGTTCATCTAGCACAGCTCTCTACAGTCTGGTTCCAAGATTCTAACAGGAAATCTTTTCCAGAAATATAAAAAAAAGCCCAAGAAATTAGCCTGTTTTTATTTTTTATTTTTGCATGGAATAGATATCCTAAGAAACTACATTCTTTCATGGCATTACCTTTAAAGTGTGATTATTTAAGAAAACCTAGATTATAAATCAGTGTATTAACTCCATTTCAAAAAGTTTACTCTGATTAGTAGAAAACCAGTGATTATACTAAACTAGTTTTTTACTAGTTCATTGGTGATAAGCACATTTTACAAATCCAACATTAGGGTTGTCTACGACTTTTATTTTATTTTATTTTATTATGATTATAAGTAAAGAAAACAAATAAAACAAAACCCTAGACATAAATTATACCAGCTAAGCTATAATCCATTTCCCATGATTTCAGTTGAGTGGGAATTGTTCCCTGTAATTTCAATAGATGTGCCCTACCATCAAAAGAGCTTTCCCAAGACCATCCTAGGATTGTTCTATTGGCAGTACTTATTGCTGCATTGAGAGTAAGTGTGATTGAGCCTTGGCAGGTCATGGGTGAATTGAGATCCTGTTCAAATCCCTTTACCTCCTTTCATTAACGGACTAGTGCTAGTGGTGCACAGAAGAGTTTATTTTCCCATTGTGATTTAAGACAGCAGTAACAGTGCCAAAATTGCCTTTTCCTTGTCTACACTGTGTGCTGGCAAAAATGTATATAGCTTGAAAGTTGTGTGGAAATCAAAGCACTACTTAAGGACCCAGAAAACTGTTGGGGCACTCATTTATTATAAAGTTGGCTAAAGGTGAAATTCTCACTGGAGGGTTGATGGATTTGTAATGTCAGCATTTAAACTTGTTTGTGCTTCTTCATAACTTTTTCAAAGTTAGATCAGGGAATCCTACTATTACTCTTATCTAATTTATATGGTAAAGCTGTGCTGTTTTAATGCAGTTTTGTGCCTGTAAGCAAGGCATCTATTATACAAGCAGCATCTGTTAGCTTTTTTTTTCTGAGAGATGTTTTATCCTTTCAGACTGAAAGTTACTCTCTCATTACTGTTATTTTTCCTTGTACATGAGAAGACAGTGTATTGACTGTAATTTAAAACTTAAAGGAACTATAGTGACAGACAAATGCCCCAGACTTCCCTATTACTGTCACTCTGTATACAAATGGTTTAAAACTAGTTTCTCTCCTTCCTTTAGACCATGAACATCCAGGTAATCTTCTCAATTAGTCCCAAGGATTTTGGAGAGGCAGTGAAGTGCAGTTCTCTTTAACAGCATCTAAAATTATAGGTTCAGGCTGAAATTAAGGTTGATGCTTTAACCAATCTGGCAAAGGTAAAAGAGACAAAGAACAGTGCCAGCCCTGTAGGGTTATTATAGGGCAAAGGAAAACATGTGATTAACTTTTTTTCCATAGAGAATTGTGTTATTTCCTTCCAGAAAATTAAAATAATGACTAACTTATTTTTCTCCATCTTTCAAGTGATAAATTTGTGTGAGAGAGCATTTTTCCTCAGCTTTGTTTGATTCTCTTTTGCTAGCCACTTAGGCAAACTTGCCTATAAATGAGAACTCTGAAACGAGGACTTCTTGTCACAGGACAATTTCTTAGCTATCCAACTGTTTTCAAATAAGTTACAATTTATTAAAATGGATCTTACTGATAAGGTGTAATGAAATTACTGTGTGCAATGAGTGCCATACAAATGCAATAAACAAAACATGTATGTGACAAAGAAATTGTGCAATTGTGAATCAGGTATATCATTGACAAGAAACAAAATGCAATTTTAGAATATATTTCTTTATTTTTGTGCAATAATTTTATTAATAATATGAATGATATATTTAAATTGGGTTAAATCATCTTTTGAGTTTTATGGTGCTGGAATGTCTGGGTTCATACATTGTACTACTTAATAATGCAGGTTGTTTGCTTTTAGCTAAACTCAGTATAAAATTGTGTTCTATAAACCATAATTTATGCTGGTGTGAATTAGTTCAGCAACCTTTCTTCAGCATACAGGGTTTGTGTTGAAAACGATGGTTTAGATTGTTGTGTGATCCCAGTCAATTATGGTTTATTCCAAAAAACATGGTAGCTTACTAAAGCTTTGCACAATCCAAGTTCCATGTCTGAGTTTTCATCCATCCAGGCCAGTATTGTCAGCACTCAATAGAATATAGAATATCAGAGTTGGAAGGGGCCTTAGAGGTCTTCTAGTCCAACCCCTGATCAAACAGAAAATCCTATATCATTCCAGACAAATGGTTGCCTAACCAGGAGAAAAGTGAATAAATTGTCAGGGAAGAAACTCTTAACATTACTTGTAAACAATGGACAGTATTGGTAGATAGTAGTTCCCAAGGATTTTACTCACCCTGATAATTTTGGATAATACAAAGTATGCACCATACCACTGAATCCCTGAGAAAATATTTGTGATTAGTGGAATTAATAGTTATGATTGATGGTATGTTACTAGTCAACTGGACTTTCCAATCCAGAAATCACTAACCTCTTATCAAACAAGGAAGTTGTTGAGTCTAATCAAAGAGTTAATTTCTTTACTTATACAATACATAATCTGCATCCATTTTTTATATTTCACCCCCTGCTTTGGCTATCTCTTGTCTAATTAGAGTATGTGCTTAATTTTAAAAAATCATATTTCTAGGAGATGACAATGTATATTCATCTCATACATCTCCCCTTTAGCTCCATGACAGTTTTTTTATTTTAATACAGTGCCAGCAACATGAGATTTTAAGGCTTGGTACTTCAATCCATGGATGGCTTCAAGATTTATTTATTTATTTATTTATTTATTTATTTATTGTATGCCTATTCCCTAAGGACTCAGGGCGGCGAACATTAAAACAAAGAAAAATTTACAATAAAACAAAATTAAACAAGTAAACAAGCCAAATAAAGTTAAGATAGAATAAAAGCCCCCCGGGTCATTCAAGGCCGCTGGAACAACCAAGTCTTCAGGTCCCGGGAAGGAGCGGAGGTCAGGGGCCAAACGGAGATCCACGGGAGCTGATTCCAAAGGGCAGGTGCTCCCACAGAGAAGGCCCTAGCCCTGGGGACCGCCAGCCTACAATATCTGACTGACGGCACCCCAAGGAGGCCCCTCCTATGAGAGCGAACAGGGCGATCGTGATGCTGGCAGGAGGCGTCCCATAGTACCCTGGACCCAAGCCATTAAGGGCTTTGTAAGTTGTAACTAATAAAGATTGAATAGCAACCATTATAAAATTATTATAAAGGGAGTTGCTGAGGCTCATACCTCAGCATTTATACATCTTCCAAGTTATAGGAAGAGCTAGGTAAACAAATCTTAGCAAAAAATATTTTTGTATGAAAATAGTGTTATTGTTGCTTTCCCCCACTAATTTTTAGCAGATAGCTTTTATGCAAAAAAAAAACAGATTTAGAATAGGCAATTCTTAATCATCTGTTGATAGAGGAGAATATTTGTAGCTCAGGATTGAACTGTGGGGTCTTGTGCTCTATGAGTTTTTCAAACATCTTTCAAATGTTTCATTGCCCAAACTAGGTAACATGATCAGTGCACTGATCATGTTACCTAGTTTGGTAATGAACATTTCCAAGAAAAGCACCAAGGAACCCACAGTTAATATTTTATTCTGGCACAGTATATCTGAAGGACATTCTTATCATATGAACCTGCCCACTTGAGGGTAAGACTTTCTTCTTCAGGAGAGAAGCATTCATGATTGGTATTTCAGTGGAGGGCTTCTTAATAGCTGTTGCCTTGCTGTATATCCTATCCAGAATTCCAATAACCAAGTTGAGATTGTTAGCCAGCCCAGACATCTGAATTTCAATAGAATCCACACAAATATCATGCAAAATCCAGAAATTAACTGGTTGGTTCCAATGAAGAATCACAGCACAGGGCTCCCTTTAAGTCAGGCCATAGTCAGCTGTCTTTAATCAAGAGATTTGCTTCCTTGCTTGGCAAGAAGCCTCAAAGAACACCTTTGCTCTGTTCTGCACTCTGGTGAGGGGACTGGGAGAACTCACATGATCCTTATCTGATTAGCTCCAGCTAATGAAATGTTGTCTTTCTTTAATCAGCTTCAGGTGATTCTTGACTTTCTATCTCCTGAGGCTGATATTCCACAAATTCTTCTGGAAGCTCTTCAGAGTCAATTTCTGAGTCCTGGCCCAACATAAAAAGTATTTATAATCTAGCAGCAAGGAAATATAACATCATACATGTGATCAATTATAAATTAATTATAAACAGACAAATGTTTAAATTAGACCTGAGTTGTTACAGTGAACCCACTAAATTTACCTGCCAAACAACTGCTTCACCTACTTCTAACCAAATTCTGTTGAAGCCTAACCACAAATATATAGAAAGTATTCCTATGTGCTTTCTTGATTCCAGTACTTGCTGAATATTCACTGGTACTTGCTAAAACATTGCTTAATAGTCAGATGGCTTAAATTATTCCAGAATATACAGTGAGCTGAAGATTACCTGCGATGTGAATTTTTTTTAATTTGGGAATGCTGTATTTGAGTATTGTAATGAAAAAGAGACTGGATCTTGCTGGTTCACAGAATAAGCAACATGACATCTATCCTCTTCTGTCTCAGTGTGAAGTTACAGATAAGTTACAATCTATTAGGCATTCCTTTCCACCTCCAATTTCATATCTTTTGTGACTGACACCCCGTCCACCCATCCTACATGGAAACTTGTACACTTATTCTCTATGTACATTTAATGAGTGTTGATTGTTTTCTTATTGATCAAGTCTTTCTGTGACTATTGTTAAAGCTTATAGTTTGCCCATGGCATTTGAGGAGAAACTGCAAAACTGGTATAAATGTAAATGTAAAAAGATATAGCTCATTCCATCTTTGAAATTGTTGGTGTGAAAAAAGCTCAAGAGTGTTTTATTTAAACAAGGTCTGCTTCAATCTTGACTGACTTGCAGTAAATTGCCTGGTACGAGAGGCAAAAGGAAGTGGATAGAAAAATGGCAATCAGCACCAAATGTTTCACATATTGATTGACAAGCACCAGAGATGTGCTAGAGTAAGATAAATTGGCCAGCGGGTCCCATCTTGACAGCTTCGAAGATGGGGAAATTGTTCCCGTTAATTTGCTGCTGGAACCTTGTCATTTATGGGGAAATATGTTTGAGGGTCTTCTAATTGTATACACAAATTTAGATATGTACATAGCACATTTCAAGTATCAGTTTTTAAAAATATTTATATATTAAAAAAATAAAGTGATTTAAGATTAAATCTGTGAAAAGGCAGTAAGATTCCTAATTTAGACCTCCCTTTCCTTGAGATACAGTAAATTGCTTTCCTGTCACTTTGTAGGCTGTCTCCTGGGTCTGCATGAATTCAGAGAAATCAGTGTCTAGGTGAGATGTCTGAAATAGGATTCCAACATTTTTCTAGTAAGAGGCCTGAAATAGACATCAAAAGATTTTGTAGGATAGCTCCTCTATTTACATTAGTTAAACTATTTAATATATCATCCAAATATTAAACTGGGGTTAAAAAGGCCATCATCTTAGATTTTTGTAATGAAGTTAACTTATTTCAACATACTGCCTCTTTACACATCAGTAAAAGATATTTTCTTCCCTTTGCAGTTTCCATAGTATTTTAGTTTTTCATTTGCACTGAACCTAACATCAATTCAATATAAACTGGAACAAAGTTATTACTTTTTTTAACCATCGTACTATTTTCCAGTTATACTAAGCCTTGCTTGGAATGTGCATAGCATGGTGTACAAATCGAGTTATTGTGCATTAGTGTTCTGTGCAAATAAGATCAACAAGCCATGGTCATGTCTATGGTGATTCTCAGTCATCCAGGTCAACCAGTCATCCAGGTTGTCCCAAAGGTGCTTTTTCAAGAGACAACTGGACTTTCTGGTTTTTCTTTGAAAACATTTTGAAGGTAGTAAAGTCTATATTTCAGACAGAGAAGATCACTGGTTTGAAAGAGGAGTCAAAGAGGCCATCTATGTCAAAATGGAACAGCCCTTTCTCAACAGAGGGGGAGAAATACGACGTCATATATCTCCAGTCTACAAAACAGTCTTTTCAAAAGGTCCAAGAAGGCTCCATACCCATTTGCACTACTCAGGTGACCTGATGACATAGATAGACCACAAGGTAGCCTTAATGATTCTCTAAAAGAATGCAAATGACCAGCTGTCTGTAAAGAATAAAAATCCTTCCCTTCCCTACCATCTATCCAGAGCTGAAGAAGCTTCTTGGATGAGAAGTGAAAGGTCTTCAAAGAAAAAACAGACAGTCCAGTTGCCTCTTTAAAAGGTGTCTTTGGTACAAGCCATGGTTATAAAAATATGGCTTAACATTAAGTGTAATTCTTTTAAGCCACAATGTGAAGCTTACAGTTAATATTCATAAAAAAATTAAGGTTAAAGCCAATCTGTACAAATGTTTGTAAAATAATATGCAAGTATTTCTAGTATGCATCAGGACAGCACAAGATCCTGTCTTAGGCCTGGTACTCTTCCATATCTTCATACATGAGTTAGATGAGGTGATAGAAGGGGAACTCATTAAATTTGCAAATGACACCAAGCTGATGGGGATAGCCAATACTTTAGAAGATAGGTTCAAGATCCAGAAGAATCTTAAGAGATTCAGACACTGGGCCCTATCCAACAAAATGAAGTTCAGTGGTGAGAAAAGTAAGGTTTTAAACTTAGGCAAGAAAAAAAAAACAAATGCACAAGTATAGGACAGGTTCCTGGTTCAATGGCAGTAACTGAGAGGGATCTGGGAGCCCTAGTGGACAACCACTTAAATATGAGCCAGCAGTCCTAGGCTGCATTAATCAAGATCACATGAAGTGTTAGTACCACTTTATAATGCCTTGGTAAGGCACACTTGGAATACTGCATCCAGTTTTGGTCACCATGATGTAAAAAATGTTGAGACACTAGAAAGAGTGCAAAAAGAGCAAAAAGATGATATGGGGTTTGAGGCTAAAACATACAAAAACAGTTATAGGAACTTGATATGTCTAGTCTAAAGAAAATGACTAAGTTTAACACGATAGCATACTATTTGAGGGGCTGCACAGAAAGGAGGATATCAACCTATTCTCCACAGTACCTGAAGGCAGGATTGAAAGCAATGGAAGGAAACTTATCAAAGAGAGATCCAACCTAGAACTATGGAGAAATTTCCTGACTTTAAAACAGTAAAGTAATCAGTGGAACAGATTGCCTTCAGAAGTTGTGGGTGCTCCATCACTGGAGGTTTTTAAGAAGATAATGGACAACCATTTGTCTAGTATGGTATAGGGTCTCCTGCTTGAGCAAGGACATAAACTAGAAGACCCTCAAGGTCCTTTCCAACTCTGTTTTCTGTTTTACATTGTGTTAGGGTGGTAAATATATCGCAGTTTATGAATCCAGATCAAATAATATATATATTGATAAGGAAAAATAAATTATGGTGTTTATTTAATTAATTTCTATAGCCATCCATTTTAGATAAAATGGATGTGAGATTATTTGAGTCATATTTTTTATTAAAAGCATATGCAGCTCAGGGTTAAATTGTGGAAACCTTGAACTGTGGAGAGCTTGGTTATTTGTTTGCAAATCTCTCATCATTAAACTAGGTAAAGTCATTAGTGATAGTGAGTGTAGACTTGCTACATTGTAGCTTGCTTTTTTATCTGGATGTTGGTTACTGGAGAGGATATGTTCTCATCTTTTGGGTTTGGTCTTACCTTTTTTTAATTCTATATTTTGAATGGGCTGTAATTGTCATTTAGCTCTATGTTTATACTGATGTTTGAGTTTTTCTGAATGCAATCTTTCCAGAAATCCCATAGTGTTTTGGGATTTATCTTAGTCTAGGATTGTCAGAGTTTCCCAGTTGAAAAAATGGTTTATTTTGTAAGATTAAGGAATTTTCATCACGTCTTCTGACTGCTAATTGGTGTTCATTGAGGCATTCTGTTAGTACTTTCTCTATCAACCTCATGGTTGTTACCGTGTTTATAATGTACATTGTAGATCAGAGGTCCCCAAACACCAGTTTGTGGGCTAGCACTGGTCCATGACATGCCAACAACACCTTCCATAGTATGCAGACAGCATGCAAAACCATGCCCCTCTGGTCCACAGAAAAAACTTTTTCCACAGAACTGGTACCTGGTGCCCAAAAATTTGGGGAGGGCGCTGTTGTAGATGATTCCAGGTTTTGTTTTGTTTGTTTTATTTTGTTTTTTGTTTTGTTTTGTGCTATTGAGTCTTTTGGTCTACTTAAGATGTCTTGGAGGGATTTCATTGGTTTGTACGCTAAGGCAAAGCCATGTGGGTTGGAATAGTCTGCTGGTTATTGGATGTTTTTGATGTATGTATCTTTTTTACCAGCTTGTGTTGGTTATGCTGTAGTAGATTGAGTGATGAGAAATATTTGATAAAGTTGTATTCATATCCATTTTTTTGGAAAATGTACAGGCAGGCAGTATTCTTTTTCTTGTGTTCTGGATGATTGCAATGCATATGTACTCTCTAAATAATGTTTTACACAATTCCTTTTGTACTTTGATAATGGAACATTTAGTGTAGTGTGTAGATTCATCAATAGACACACAAAATAAGCCATATTTATACATTTTTCAAAACACACAATAAAAAAATTAAACAAAAAAAAATGGAAAACATCCTCTCCAGCAATTAATATACCCAGATAAGCAGGTTTTAACACCAGACAAACCATCAAGCAGTAAAATACATCTTAATCAAGGAACTACTAAGGAAAAAAGCACTCCCCCACCAAAACTAGCAGGACATGCTACTGTATATAAACAAGGGAAAAACCTACCCGCTAACATTGATTATATTATGCAGTCTGGTAATGAAACATCTCCAACTAAACAACCAAGCTCAGGTAGGGTGGTATAGAAAAACAAGCAAGTCCAGTTGCCTCTTGAAAAAGCACCTATGGGACAACTATGACCTGGATGACTGAGAATCTTCATAGACATCAAGGATAGGTAACCAAAACTTTAAGGTATACCTTAAATATATTCTTAGAGATTAGTAAGATTTAACACTTTCTTTTAAGTGTTTTTCCTGAAAATTTAAATTAGTCTCTTTGTGACATTGACTTGTCTAATTTGCGGAATGCTAAATTGTTATGTCTTTGAATGTTCTTATTTTACTTAAAAAGGTGTGATATTTCCCACCTACTACTTACTCTGGCTGCTTAAATCACTAATTATTACAATGCTTTCAAAAGTTCTTTCATCATACAATGTATCAAATAACCAAGGAAGAACATGTGGGTTTCTTTGGGTGGGGGAACAGGAACTCTTCTCTCAAGTGGAATTAAATGGAATTAAAAGGCTTTTTCACACTGAAAACAAACAATATAAAAAAATCCTGAGAAATTAATAATAGATCAAAAACAAATATAGAATGCTAAAATCCATTTAAAATACCTGAGGTAGTGTCTATTTCATAATTCCTAGCCCAAATATTCAGATAGTTGAATACATAAAAGAAAGTTTGCAAAACCAGCAAAAGATGCTAATGATGATAAAGGGAGGAATTATCTAAATCTTTATTTGTCCCTGTTCATTAAAGTTGTATGAAGAGGTGCCATACATGTGAGTTTTTCTGCTGGTGATAAATCTAAATTGAAAACTGAAAGCAAAAAAGTTTTACTGCCTTTGTGGGTGAAAGATTCTTCCCCATAAATTATATTATAAAAACATATATAAACATAATATTTAAATCAGATTTCTAATTTTTAAAAATGTATTTAAAGTGTTGATAGGTTGTATAATATTTAAATGGACTATGTTAAATTACAATAATACAGTTAACAAAAAGATAAGGCAAGATTCAAAGCATCTGTCATATTCCTATAATATTATCTGGAATATAGCATTTTAGAAGAGCCTTCTTCCAATTTCATATTCTTAAGATTTGCTGGGATAGCAATTCACTGAATTCCTTATTTCCAGAGTGTAACATTTCTGGAGAGCACCAGATTGGACTAAGATTGATTATTGTGAGATTGCTTCTTTACAATTATCTGTGCCCATCCAAAGAGATTAGGCAAGGTTTGCATGCTTCAGTTGCCATCATTTAAGCTGTGTCATCTGGTGGCAGCTAGGAGGTCAGCCTTATCTGTATATAGGTATCACTGTACCTATATACATATCATTCCTCCTTAGATTCAGATGGTCAAACCCTGCCTGCCTTTCATACATTTTGGGCTTTTCCCCAGACATTGAGTCAGAAGTTCTTGTGAACCTGTACTATTTGATGTTTCAATTGCCTCTGAAAAGTATATTTTATGTATTGTTGTTGTTATAATTATTATTTTACTTATTTTAATTATATACTGCTCTGGATCTCATGTTGAATGGGTAATTATTTGAATTCAACATGTACATTTAAAAAAACAAATGAACAAATAAGGTTGCATCATAGGCTTTCTTAGAGTTTTCCATCCCATCTCTTTTCCTTTATATTTAATTAACTGTAGAAAGTAAAGATGTTTCTGAAAGTTAACACTGGTTGTGTGTTCCAAGATTTTGCTACATATGAACATCTCTGAATATAATATTGCTTCTTCAAAATACATGGGAATCTACCTCTAAGATGTAAAATTAAAACTTTAGGTGTCATTGTCAAACTATTATTGACTTAAATACATGTCACATATATGTGACCAGCATTAATGGGTAGGTAAATGAACTGCTTCAAATTTGTCTGGTTTAATGTAATCCTGTTCACATTACCGACCATAGGAAATAAATTGTCCTTCTTGCAGAAACATTTGTAGGAGGTGTCAAAAACTCAAGATGACATTTTAATACCGCCTCCCCCAATTCCCATGCCTTCCTGTTTTTTTTTTTTTTTGCTTGCAAAAGTACTGGATAATTTTAATCTGATAGGATTTTTTAGGTAAATCTCTCTTTCTTGTCACATGAATATTTAGCTAAATGTGTTTAATGGAATGTATTCTTATTGTGTGATTTTAAAAGAAGAAGAGAGAATCTTTGAGTGAGGGATCTTTCCCCTCTGCCTTGAAGGAGGCAGTGGTGAGGCCCCTCCTCAAGAAGCCTGGCTTGGCCCCAGCTGTTATGAACAACTTTCATCCTGTCTCCAACCTTCGCTTTGTGGCAAAGGTTGTTGAGGTGGCCCAACAGCTCCCGGTGTTCCTGGAGGAAACTGATTATCTGGATCCGTATCAATCGGGTTTCAGGCCCGGATACAGCACAGAGATGGCATTGGTCATGCTGGAGGATGATCTCTGGCAGGCTCGGGATAGGGGTTATTCCTTGATCCTGGTCCTTTTAGACCTCTCAGCAGCTTTCAATACCATTGACCATGGTATGTTACTGCGACGCCTCGAGGGTTGGGAGTGGGAGGCACTGTTTTATGGTGGTTCTCCTCCTACCTCTCGGGGCATTTGCAGTCGGTGTTGGCAGGGGGACAGAGATTGGCCCTGAGGCCCCTCTCTTGTGGGGTGCCCCAGGGGTTGGTTTTCTCCCCCTTTGTTCAACATCTATATGAAACCGCTGGGTGAAATCATCCATGGTTTTGGGGTGAGGTATCATCAATATGCTGATGATACCCAGCTTTTTATCTCCACCCCAGACCAACCCAGTGATGCCCTCGATGTGATGTCCCGGTGCCTGGAAGCGGCACGATCTGGATGGGGAGGAACAGGCTTCGACTCAACCAAGCCAAGACCGAGTGGCTGTATGTACTGGCATCTCGGACTGTCCAGGATGTTCCAACTTTGATTGTGGGGGGAGAGGTGTTACCCCCCCACAGAGAGGGTGCACACTTGGGTGTCCTTCTGGATGCACGGCTCAGTTTAGAGGAGCAGGTGGGAGCCGTGGCCAGGGGGGCATTTGCTCAGGTTCGCCTGGTGCAGCAGCTGCACCCTATCTGGACCAAGATGCCTTACGCGGTTACTCATGCACTCGTTACCTCCCATGTGGACTACTGCAATGCTCACTACATGGGGCTGCCCTTGAGGACCACTCGGAGGCTTCAGCTGGTGCAGAATGCGCGTGGGTTGTGATGGGAGTATCCCGATATTCCCATATTACACCCTCCTCGTGAACTGCATTGGTTACTGGTTGCCCTACGGGTGAGATTCAAGGTGCTGGTAATTGCCTATAAAGCTCTACATGGCTTAGGGCCGGGTATTTATAGGACCATCTTCTGCTGGCAGTGATTTCCCAGCGCCCGATGCACTCCCACAGACAGGGCCTCCTTAGGGTGCCATCAGCCAGACAGTGTTGGCTGGCAGCCTCCAGGGGGAAAGTCTTCTCTGTGGGAGCGTCCACCCTCTGGAACCAGCTGCCCTTGGAGTTGCGGTTGGCCCCTGACCTTCGATCCTTCCATCATGACCTGAAGACATGGCTCTTCCAGCAGGCTGATCTGGACTGAGGGGGGGTTTATTGGCCTTTATTGGTTTTATTGTTTATTGTGGGTTTTAAATGTTGTTGGGATTCAATACTTTTTAATAATTTTAATTTTTGTATTCTATGTTTGTTATAGTTGTGAGCCACCCTGAGTCCTCCGGGAGATAATAATAATAATAATAATAATAATAATAATAATAATAATAATAATGATGATGATGATGATGATGAAAACCAGAACTTAGTCACATATCTCAAAGATGCTTCAACAATATAAATAACTAAAGAAATAAACATTTGCTTCTTTCAATGAGTATTTTCATTCTTTAGGAACTGATCATACTGATTATTACATATCTGACACACAGGAATAAAAATAATTGTATCAGTAAATCACTTACTGTCTTCCAGTTATCAGTGCAATGAAGAGAAGATTATTTAAAAATTAGATTTTACCAGTCAGAAGATATCGTCTATGATCAAATAAATGTTCCTTCCTTCCTTCCTTCCTTCCTTCCTTCCTTCCTTCCTTCCTTCCTTCCTTCCTTCCTTCCCTCCCTCCCTCCCTCCCTCCCTCTTTCTTTCTTTCTATAATAAAAATAATTTACAAGTAAAAGATGTGAAGGTTATGCAGCTGTTCAATGTCTTTTGGGAAGATTAGATTCTGTAATGAGAAGATATAACCCTCATTTTATAAAATCTGTTGCTGTCTTGGGAAAAACATCACTGAATAAGATTAGAAAATACTTTTTCTTGAAACCATTACAGTTTCAGGCTGATTACTTGGCATATGCTTAATGATATCTTCATAGCTGGAAAACAATAATTTGTTACAGTTAAAAGAAATAAGTGAGAAACCAAGTGAGAAAGCTTATATTTAATTCTGCATATTTATTGTTAGATTTCAATGACTTAACCTACTTGCTTAAGATACAGAGTTTGGTATTCAGAAATATGTGTGTACATTTGCCCCAGAAAGGGAACTTAAGTTCAAGGTAGCAACAACAAGAAAATTGTGAACAAGGGTGTTTGTGTATGACTGTGTGTATCTGTGTATATGTAAGGGTAGTATTTAATGAGATCAGAACGTGACCATGAACCCAGCTCTGCTGGGTTATATTTTTTTATCTTTCTCCTGTTTTTCCTGTAGTTAACATCTGCAGTCTAAAACTACTCAGTTACAAACACATACCTACTAGAATACACGCACACACTAGTGGGTTCTTTTTGTGTGTGTATGAATTCTCACAGGCAAGGGTCGATCAAAGCCTTTATCCACCTAACAGAATATTACTGACAATGACCGATATTATCTTTCCAGGGGTTCGGGACTTAATTTTTAAGTCTCATGTGTATAAAATTAAAATACTGAACATGTTCTGCTGGTTAACTGCTATAACATACATATTTATTCATATTCCTTGCTATTATTTTTAGATAGGCATCTTCGAGACACTTTCAACATGCTATTAGATATTCTGGACTTGCAATTCCAATATATCTGGAAAGTGGAAAATTGAAAAAAAATGTTCTAGAAATATCAATCTGTCCATTAATCCATATATGTATTTCTCAGGGATAAAACAGCATTATTGGGCAGACAACATAATGTTGTCATCTTATCAGATCCAGGATGCTGCATTTGCCATACCTTTATCTGATTATTGTCAATGCAAGTCATCTAGTTCTAAAATTCCCTATCTTGCCAAGGAGCTTTTTTATGTTTTTGGTGCTATTTTAAGACTTGTTTACCCATAATTTAAAACTTATTTACTTATTTAACTATCTGTGATTCATTGGTGGTTTTGCATGTGTTTAGATTTAAGAAGTCTGTGTTTTCAGTAGCCTTTTTCGGATATCTTCCCTAGGTTATTCCCTTTTTTAATTGTTAGTATTTCAAATTCCTTTTTAATTCAATCATACCTCTGCTTTGAGATTGTCATCCAATGAAAACTTGGATATCAATTTTATAAATACAAGGAAATATATTGAATGATGCCTCCAGGCTCTGATTTTAATTTTGGGCAAACTCACCCTTGCATTTAGCTGCAATTTGGCTAATTGCAGAATGTTTCTTTGTGGGAGAAGATATAGCTGGATTTAGGGTTAGGAGAAGAGACAACCAAAATTCTATTTATGCTTTTTCATGTCACCCATGGATGGTCAGCAGATGCACTGCAACTTATAGCCAAATAGGATTCCTTGAGTAGAAGACATGCAGCCCGGATGCTTTGGCTATACTTGGTCTGAGCAGCATATTTTGCAATGAAAGATTTATTTGCCATTTAAACTCTCAACTGCTACACAGCCATCAGCTCTGACAAAGAATGACTGAATGTACAGTGATATAATTTAGGATGCTTTAAATTATCTTCTATAAATACCCTCTATAACTTCCATGATTGTGTCCTGCTGTCTTGCACCATTTGGACAGACTAAACAATATTTTCCACTATTTATAAATTTTATTGAATTTTCACTTTTTACAATTACACTATTCTACTTTTACTTTTACTTTACAATTACACTTTTACTTTTACATTATCTTTTCTTTCTATTGTCTAACCAGACGTAAAATTTTTCCCAGACCGTATAGTATTCTTTTTCTTCCCTCACCTGCAATTCCATTATAAGTTTGTTCATTTCTGCTAATCCATTACTTTCTTTATGATCATATCATTTGTGGTGCTACTATCTAACTTCCAGTTTTGAGCATATAATATTCTAGCTGCTGTTAATATATGTATTATTAAGTAATCAATATCTTTAGTATATTCACCTCTAGTTATCCCTAATAGGAATGTTTCAGGTTTGGGTACTATCTTTGAGCTATTATTTCCTATAACCATATCTTTACCTTATTCCAAAATTTCTTTGCTTTTGTGAAGTGACAATAATATTGCTGACAGCATGGAGGCTTCCACTCAAGATGTTTTTGAAAAGGAGTTTGATTCATGATCCTATTTGGAGTCACATGACATTACAAATTGGCATTATGAGTTAGAAGGAGATCAGAGTAGATTCTTAATTCTTAGTTTACCCTGTGATACAGAAACACCTTCTTCTGTTTTGAATGCATGTTAATATAGTAAAAAATAAAAATAATTGCAGATGTTATTTGCTTAACTAACAAGAAACTTTTCAGGGCTAAACCCCATTTATTGGACAACCTGGTGACATTTTTTTTCTTCTGCTTTCATAATCACTTGTTGGGAATCAGGCACCACTAAAATAGGAGCTACAAGTAATATATTAACATTTATAAAGCTTTTAATATTTGTTGTTGTGTTTCCAAGTACTGTATTTATGAGATTAAATCAAAAATATACAATATATCATACGGATCCTCTGTAGGTCATGGCTGAAAACAAATCTGTAAAACAAAAGTTGTGTGTGAAAGAAATAGCTTCTGCACATAGAAGAGATGGAGGGCAGCAAGAATTTAGGAAATGGTACATTTAAGTTTACATATTGAATGTGTTCTCTTTCATATGGTATGCCCCCAAGATACAATATCTCTGTCTTGCATAATATGCAGTTTGGATTTGGTTCCTTATGAACCAAGTATATTGTCAGCTCATTTTGACTTATGTAGAAAGAAAGCATTTTGCTTGTTTGCCTTAATTTTCTGAATCAACTGCTACAATATGGAGATATGCTTTACTCCAGAAAACATGGCAATAACAGTATTTATTGACAATTTTCAAATGAATAACATGAAGCATATGTTCTTTTTGTCTTTCCTGGAATGGTACACTTCTTTTTCCACTAATATTGATTACTGTAAATAATATCCAAGGTTAACTGTGACCATTAATATTTCTTCTTTATTGTTGAATTTTCATGTATTATATGAGGCTTTTCTCTTCATTTTATTACTAAAACATTTAATTCTGCCAATTGTGCTAAATAACTAGAAAGTGACATCGCTAACTAATATTCTTGATTTATAAAAGTCTTATAAACTTTTTACACTTTCCCTCCCCGCCGAATACTAAGCTGATAAAGGTACTGTAAGATATAACCTTTCCTATAAAAAAGCCTGTGATGAAGAACTCTTCTTTAGCTGTATACATAATTTATTTGAATAGGAGTTCTGTCATTGTGCCTCATTCACCAAGTCTTCTGTCATTGACTGTCTGAATTAGCAAGATTTGTTCATTCATTCAATTCATTCATTCATTCTTGTTTTAAACATATCTATCTATTTATTTATGAAATTATGATGATGTTGTGATGGAATACTCAGTTGTTGAGGAAAGACCAATATTTATAGTTTATTCCTGTATAAGAGGAGAGAAAGTTGTCAGTTTGACTATTATTATAACCTTTCATAGAACTTGAATGAAAAAGAAGAGGATAGTGCTCTGGGGATATTAACAACAGGGTTGCCAAACTGTCAGAGAGGTTGCAGAATAATGGGGAAAAAAGGCAAATTTATAGAAAAGAATACTAGAGAAGAAGACTTTAGAAAATACAATGAAACAAAATGAATTCTTTAAGTGGTTTAAGAGTTTTTGCAATTTCAAGATAAGTGGATAAGAAGAAGTGACCATGGGTCACTTCAGGATGTAAAAGTTGACCAAAGCATAGAGAATAAGGATATTGTTAGATACAAACATCTAATCTGACACATGGTTCAAGGTCTTTCAAGTCCCATGATGCCAGAGGGTTTCTGTTCATCCTTGCATGCTGACCCATGAAGAAAGTTTTCCTTGAGAGTTACAAAATAGGCAGTTTCTCACTTGTGAGAGCTCTCACCTTGTCTCATAATTCCCTCCCTGAAGTAAAGCACCATGCCAGGCCCTTGGCAGCAGTCATTTTCAGGATGCTATGAAAAATCCTTTAGCACATTACTATGCAACAGCCATTTTGGTTTTATATTAACTGTTTACTGCCATCTCACCATGAAATGCAAAGGAAGAACAAGAAAATGGATGGAATGTCAGTCAGCAGTTGTTTTAACATTCCTTCACAAATCAGCTATAAGGAAAAAGAAAAGTGAAGACATAATGCAAGAAAATAGTGCCAAAATGCACTATAAAGTTTGAAGAGGAAATGAAGCTGGTAGCCATCAAGAATAGGATTTAGAGTAGTTTATCAATCATGAAACCTTTTTCCACTGAGTACCCTTTGGTAGGTTGGTAAACCTACCAAACCAACATTACCAGGCTGAGCCAAACTGCAGTATAATTATACCATGTCAATAATAGTTTAATGATGGAACTTGAAAATGTTAGATCTTTTATAGAAGCCATATGCATCTAGACCCAATTTCATTTTAGTGTTGTTGTTGTTTGAAAAAATATATAGGAAAAACAACAACAAAATACCAGCAATAGCTTCTTTAATGGCAGTGTAAGCAGCATATAAGTTTATTACCTATGCTAGCTAGGATTTCTGGAAGATGGAGCCTAGCACCTCTGAGAGGAGCAAGGCTGGAAAAATTAGCACCATTTATGATATTTGAACCAGCCAAAACCAGTCAATGTATGTGTACCATTGTTTTCACTTCATCTATGGGGAAATAATTTCTACAACATTTTTACCTTAAGTGTATGCTCTCTTGCGGTATAATGAATAATGCAGTATAATTGTGCATACATATCCCCCTATGCTTCAGATGAAAGAGAGCTTTGGGAGACCTTACCTTTCTTTCATATTAATTAGAAATGCCTTTTGAATATGCAGAATTCATTCCTGCATACCTAAGTAGTATTTTGCTATAAGCATTGGTGTTCACTTGCTCCCTTTTAATTGAAGTATTTATTATCTAAATCTTGAAATAAAGGAACAAACTCTAGCTTGTTATTTGAGAGTAGAACTACATGTTACATAGGACATCACTGAGTTAATATCCTGATATATCAGCTTTCTTGTAAAAGAGATCTTTATGGTTCCCTAATTAGATTGGTGCATAGTGGAAAACATAGAATATTTAATCTTGTTCTCCTGAGCTAAATGTTTTCCCCATGCCCGATATTATATTACTGAGTGAGAATTTTTAACAAAATAGAAAAATCCTGTTGCCTCTCATTTATGAACCATATGGCCTCTGAAACATCTTTCCTCCAGAGAATAGACTGACCCCAAACATGCTAGCCTTCCGTAAGATTTAAAGATCTTGCCCCAAAGGTAATTTTTCAGGAGGCAACTGGACTTTGTTTTTTCTTTGAAGACGTTTTGCCTCTCATCCAAGATGCTTCTTCAGCTCTGACAGGATAGTGGGGAATGGAAGGATTTATATTCCTTGCAGACAGCTGATCATTTGCATCCTTTCAGAAGGTCATTGAGCGCTTGGAGGTTTATCTGTGTCCTCAGGGTCACCTGAGTAGTGCTTCTGGTTCCTCTAGTCTGCAATTTTTTCTGGAAATCCATTCTTGAGAAGGTGAAGTATAGAATGTGGAAATTCAAATGGTGGGTTAAGAGAATGATTTGGAAAAAGATGCTTTATTGGATATACAAAATAAACTGGCTGAAGTTTTAAAAATTAAAAGGGAAACACAAGTGGAAACCAAGAGAATGACTTGGAAAATATTTTGTTATTGGATCTACAAAAGAAGCTTGTTAAAGCTGTGAAGAAATCTGTAAAATGGTATAAAGAAGAACTACAGAGAAATCAAATCCTATGACAAAAATTGGCAGATAAAATTTATGTTCACATTGCATATTCTAGAAAGTGGAATGTAACTCATTAAAAGTCATCAAAGTGATCCTGTCCTAGAAAATTCATAAGGTTCTCTAAAGGAAACCATCTGCCTCTATTCACAGAAGGCATATGTAGATTACCAGAACTGAATATGCTTTATGTTTTTACTTTCATTTCATATGCAGTGTTTAAACAAAAGCACTTTGTACAAAAGTTTCCCTATATGGGTAATCCCCCAGTTACGAGTGTTCCCTTATGAACATTCTAACTCATGCAATAAGTGCCTCCTAGTGTTTGCAAACAAGGTCCAAAAATACAAACCTTGTAGCACCATGGCAGTTGTTTGCCCTTATGAATAACCGCAGAGTCTCTGCAACATTCGTCCTGCACATTTCCAGCCGAAATAGGGCTTCTGAGGGGCAGATCTACCCCTCAGAACCCCCATTTGGGCATTCAGAGGCCAAAATGGAGCTTCTGAAATGGAGCTTCCAAGGGCTGGATTTGCTCCCCCCCCCCCCCAGAATCTCCATTTCGGCCTGCAATGGGCAGGGGAGGTTCAACCACTATTCTTTCAGTGACCATTCAGTTATGAGAGTGCTGAACAAAAGGGACTTACTATTGTTCCTAGTAGTTACAGTTGTTGTGGCATTCTGCAGTCACACAGTTGCAATTCAGGTGCTTGTCAACTGTCTCACAATTATGATAGTCATAAGGTTCCACAGTCACATGATCACTATATGTGACATTCACTGCCAGCTTCAAACAAGCAAAGTAAATGGACAAGCTAACAGGAGATTGCAAATGTGGATACAATGACTGCAAGACACTGTGATCATTCAGGATTTTCCTAATGATGGCAACTGTATTAGCCAGAACTGTCATTGTAAGTTAACATAGTAATGTTACATTGCACTTTATTACTATGTCACTTAGCAACGGAATTGGCCATCCCAATTACTAGCCTTAAACAAGGACTACCTGTATATATTGGATTGCATAAGTTGCTTGAATGTCAACAGCAGAGACCTTTAGTTTGGCCTTATCCCAAAGTTGAAGGACACCTTGTCAAGCCCAATGTTCTTCTTGTACTGTAATTGCATTTCTAGCAATGATTATACTTTCTAAAATGGAGTTCTCTGAAATATGTCATTCTTAGCAAAAGCTACTGCCACCACCACCACCACCACTACTATTATTACTAATACTATTGTCTTTAACATCATCAAGCAATAACATCTACTAAGCCAGGTCCTTGGAAAAGTTTCAATAGAAGGATGAAAATGCCAAATCCAATCTAAACATCTGGTTGACTGTGCAAGAAACAACAATAAAAATAATAATAATAACAATAATAATGGCCTTTATAATTTTAGGAAATTGGGTTTGATAGAAGTTAAAAAGCCTCTGATCTGTCCCTCACTTCTTTAACAGCTTTCCAAGATTGCCAGGGAATTTCTAAAAGGCTGATCCTCAGACAAATCAGCCATCAATAGATGCATAGGCATTAACAACATCTATAGACTATGCAAAAGAGACAAAGAGACAATCAATCAACCCAAAAGAGAAAAAGACTCTCCACCAGTAATCAGCACCCAGATCAGCATAGATTAACTCCAAGGTTAACTTCAGACAAACAATCAAGTAAGCAATATCCCAATCAAGAAACTGCCAAAGAGCTATCAGTAAACAGCTCAACCAAAAAATCTCTAAGACCGCCCCCCCACACACAGAGAGAGAGATGCAAGACAGCAGAATATAAGCTGGTAGCAAACAGCACTTCTTTCTAGCACTGATGATGTTACCTAGTTAGGGTAATGAAATGTCTGCAAGCAAACAAGCAAGCTCAGAGAGCAACAAGGAACCATCATTTCAACCTTAAACTACAAATATTCTCCTCTACTGCTAACAGTCTAACGCTGGAGTCCCTATTCATAAAGTACAATGTTTCCTTAAAGGCAATAGAATGCTGACCGACAGCAGTGACATCAATCAACATTTAAAAGGCAAGGGAATTTAGCGCCTAAGTCCATGTTTTTTCTTAAACCATAAAAATCAACCAAGAAAAACCCTCTGCCTGATTAGGCAGAGATCTTTCTCTTTTAAAGGAGATAACAAGAAGATTTTCTTCTAACCATAAAAAGCCATGTGTTCCTGGTTTTTCCTTCTCCCAGTCATAAAACTATATATTTTACTCACATGTCTTTCACCAAAGCCTTGAAATCTATAAAAAATTTTTGCTGATGTGCCAATCTGTGGCCAGCTGCCCAGAAGCAAATCTTGTATTGTCTTTGGACCTTCTCAAGCAGTCAACCTCCAGTTTGGATTTTAGGGACAGGAGTGGGATTCTACCAGTTTGCACCGGTTCAGTAGAACTGGTTGTTAAGATTCCTGATAGTTCCGAGAACCAGTAAAATGGGCCCCTGGCTGGACCCGCCCCTCTCCGTCCACTCCTCCATTCCCTGCCTAGTCAGTCCTTAATCACTGAGGGCATTCTCCCCCTGCCCTCCCTACCCAGTCACTCTTTATAGAGAATGTGCACTACATTGCTTCCCACATTTTCCCACCTGCTGCCATCACTTCCAGTAGCAGCAGCAACCAGCCAGCCAGACTTCCAACCATCTGATCTCCCTAGATGAGTGAGGTTCTGCAAGCCCCAGTCATCTACATGCCGTTGCTGCCACCATCCCCAGTTGAGTCCCAACTCCTGGGCCAGCCTAGACCACCATTGCCATGACGACGACGCTGCCCTCACTCTTGCTATCACCATAGCCGCAAGCCCCGGCTGAGTCCTGACTCCTAGGCAGGCCTAGGCTGCCACCACCATGCCACCACCACCCTCAGCACTCATGTCCTAGCAAGCTTTCCCCCCCACTTGCCTGGCTTGCTTAGCCACCAGCTCCATGTCTCCATGCAACACTCGTGGCCTAGCAAGCTTCCACCCCACACCCTACTTGCCTGGCTTGCTTAGCCACCAGTGCCACGGCTCCATGCGGCACTTGTGGCCTAGCAAGTTTCCCACCCCCACCCCACTTGCCTGACTTGCTGGTGGCTGAAAGGAAGGCAAGCCAGGGCTGACCCATCAATACTTGGGTCCCTCCTGGATCTTCCACAGCTGCTGGGCCTTGCCTTCTAGGAGCGGGAGAAGGGGGAGACCAGGGAGCATGATGCTACGCTGCCTGGGCCCACATTGCCCAGGCAGCATAGCATCAGGGAAGGCAAGCTGAGAGCCGCTGGGTTCCCTGCCAGCCCGCACCTCCACTCTGGTGCAGCAGGCAATGAGGTGCACCCCAGTGCAAAGAACAGGGCAGCGAGTCCCAGCTGCTGCTTCTTTGCCAGCCAGAACTGAGCCAGTAGCCCACACACTGTCTCCTAGCAGAACATCCCAGGACCTCACATGTGCACAGTCATAAATTAGAACACTTGCTAAGCAACTGGCCATTAAGTGAGGACCACTTGTATTTGATTTGCCAGTCATGTGGCCACCTGGCCACACGCACCCAGTCACATGACACCAAGCCACACCCAGCTGGTCATGTAACCACCAAGCCATGCCCACCCGGTCACATGACCACCAAGTCACACCCACAAATTAAGCCACACCCACAGAACTGGTTGTTAAAACATTTGAATCTCACCCCTGTTTAGGGACTTATCCTGGCTTGGAAAAAAGGAACCCAGGGAAACTCTCACAACAGTTTTTTTTAAAAACAAAATCACATTACTAAAGAAATAAATTTTATTTTCACTCAGTAATTTGGAAATAAAGACATGGTGACTGGTGAGGCCTGACGAAGCTTTGTCAGGCGCTATCCTTTGCACTACTAAAGCAATAGCTCTAATTAGCCAACATGTACCACCAAAACCACCAAGCGTGATACTGGACCTACTTTGATTTTTGAACACAGTCTTTTCTATGTTTCAGTATCCTCACTTGCTAAAAAAGCAAAACAAATAATGAATGTAATTCAGTTTTTGCTTTTCCATTTATTCCATCCACAAATTTCATAGAAACCACACTGCTGCTTGGAGAATCTATTCCTAACATAGATAGTTTCTTGCATGATGAGATTGTGTGGATAGGTGCCTGAGGCAGAAGAAGACATGAAAGTATTGTTACTCAGTCTCTGCCTTGCTTGGATAAAGGTGGTCAGTGATGCATGATACAGTTAGGAGCTGCAGTGTGAGTATACATAAGAGCAACTACTGCCAAAATTCTTAGCTAAAGGCTTCTTTGCTTGGTTTCCTGGCATCTTGGCAATGACAAAAACATTTCTGAAGTTGCAGATATTTGGCTTGTTTGTGATTTGTATTTCACCATATAATGTTGTCGGATTCTGCCTTTAAAATATATGTAAAGCAGTTATCACTGGTCCTATATCATCTTGGATTTCAAATGGAGATTCAAAAATGGTGTATATGTTTTTAATAATTTAAATAATTTTAATCAAACAAACATTATATTATATAAACCTCTCTTTCTTCAATATTTGTAAGTAACAAATTGATGCAGTAGATCTTTGTGTGCCTCGCTGACCTTGATAGTAACGTAGAGGTCACATTTCCACATTGGTGAAGCAATTCAGAGCACCTTCTCCATCTTCTCATAGATACAAGCTGTTTTACTCCTCCTGAAATCAATCAAGGAGCACGTCTTCTCCAACTTCTTTTTCCTCTGACAAGAATGATAAATAAAGTCAGGGCAAAGAATTTTCTGCCAGCTCCCTTCCAACATTTGGAG